>JBAMIB010397514.1:0-10268 GCA_037177415.1 Kaempferia rotunda | reverse complement strand
TTCCATTATCTAACTAATTAATGTCCTAGTAAATTTTATGATTAGAATTATTTATATTTAACAAAGACTATTTATTCATATATGAATTTTCTTTACACCACTTCTATCTCCCTTTTCTGTTATATAAATTTCAAAATTAATTAATTAATTAAATTATTTTCATTATCTAAATAAATAATTTCATAGTACATTTTATTAACTTGATTATTAGAATTATTTACATATAACCAAGACTATTTAAATATCTTGGTCATTAACCCTTATATGTAAAATTAAATTACATTTATCAAAATGGCCAACTAACAAAATTATTTAAATTCTTAGTTAATTATTTTGCTTATCATTTATTTAATATCATTCGGAATTAATTAATTACCTTAATTAACTTGATTATTAATTTGTTAGATTTGATAATCAACTAAAAAATTTATTTAAACTTTCTTAAATTCATAATAAGTTAGTTACTTTCATTATTAGAACAAATAAAATTTGAAATTAACTAAATCATTAAAATTACTTAGCTAGTTAAAGTACAAATTTTAAAAACTTATGTCCTAAAAATTTATTATTATAATTAATAAATCCATATTAACTTAAATAATCCTACTCAAATACTCCCATTGGCTTCGGTCACTACACTCATTACTAAAGTTGAATTGAACCAAATATCACCAATGACAATAATTTTCATTTACATATTTTAACCAAACACTACAAATATAATCATGACAGGAAATGAAATAGCTAACAAGTTGGCTAAATTTGCTGTAAGGAATCCCTTGACTGTTTCCATAGTGACTTTGTATTAATTTGTTGAATCAAATAGTTAATGATCTAGATGTTCACAGAAAAACAAGATTGTTAAAAGTAGTCTTATTGGCTTATCTTGATGTTTTATGATCATGCAGAAACTTATACTGCAGTTGCCACGCAATTGCACTAAAAATGCAATACCACACACACATGTATATACATACATACATCAGGTATTGTACTCTAACTTGCATTTGCCATGAAGTAGAATGCATGCATATTCCCCTATAAGCAGTCAGGTTAATGAGAAAAAGTTTATCTACAGAAAAATGTGCTCCTAACAAAAATTACATTTAACAAGAACAAGATCAAATATTAACCAAAGTGAACAGATCAATCCGAGCATAAGCCAGCATCAGCTTTTGGGCTATCTACAAGAATATCTAACAAGTGAGGAAAGATAGGATTTCCGACATTAACAAGTAATCAAAAAACCTCAACACATGACTGTAATTTAGAAAGCATCAAGTTGAGGAATTTCATTCATAGTGATGAAACATGTTTCTTGAGTCAATCCTAACTTGATAGCACTCTGGAGCTCTCAGCCAGAACTTTCTCATCAAGTTTCTTCCGTCCAAGTGTTTGAGAAACCACCAAAAGCATGACTAGTTCTCAGCAACAAGATGGCCTTTTAGCAGTAAGCTGTCAACTATCATAGTGCCAATCCAGAAGTATCATGGTAAAAACTATGATAGATTATATAATCCTACTAGCTTTCATAGTCTAGCTTGGACCTTGGTTGGGAACTTGTTGAGTATGGAGAATTCAGGCAAGTCGAGTTAGTAACAAAGATTATTTCATCCGAACTGGTTGGAATTCAAAGTGGCAGATTTGGCTTAAGTGCTGGTTGACAACACGAGCAAGGTGAATTTGGATTGTAGGTTATTGGTAATGGAGTAAGCTAGTTGTATGGATTGAATGACTAAGCTGGAAGTTTCAAAGATCAGGAAAATAGGAAGATAGTCCAAGGTTGAAATCAGGATTTGGCTGCGGCCCAAAGCCTGCTTTTCTTTACACACGTTAAGTATATACAGTTGTTTCAATCACATGCTTCTCAGGGTGTATTCTAAGTTCATAGCATCCTTGAAAGCATCAGACTTCGCTTTTCGGAACTTTCCCCTTCTTGAGTCTGGATTTAATCTGATTTCACCCAGACAAGATGTTCTATTTGATGTCCAGGGCTTTTTTGTGCATCTGGTTTGCTGTCTTCCTTTTATCATCTGACTGGGAATTTTATCCAAGATTAAAATTTGATTGTTTCTTACCCTCATCTGTCACTAAGTTCTGCCCATGAGTATGATATTTTCAAGGAGGTTGTTCTTGTCATGAGTTCTTTGAAAGATAAGGGTTTTCCTGATCAAATTATTTCTGAGGTCGTTTCTAAACCTAGCAATTTTAATTTATAAAGGTGAGGGATGCATGAATGGGTGGCAACAATTAACACGGCTTTTACACTACACGACCTACATTTTTCCAAGTTTGGGTTTGAACTGAATATGTCGAGGTGGTCTGTCATAAATGGGTTAACCCGTTTATGACCCGTTTATAAATATATAGGTACCTAATTCATTATATTAGTTAATTGTAAATAAATAATCTAATATATATTTTATATAAAACCATATGAATTATAATATAATCTTGTATAGATTATATTTCATATTTTTGTATAATCTATACAACATGCATCTAGCTTATCCTATGGTCACAATCCCCCAATCCTATAGGTCCTTGTGATTTCAAGTTCTATCCATCATGCATCTAGCTATCCTTGTATAAAAATATTGTGAGGGGTGAGCTTGCTAAAAGATTATGGCTATTTAAATGGCACATGGAGGGAATACAACATTTGCTCATGGATGTGTAAACCTTTTCAATTCTTCTTCAAGAAAGATACAAAGGGGGTGGAATTGCTGCATGAGAGTGGATTGGGATCCTTGTTTCAGATACAATTCAGCAGGGCTTAGGCTTAATTATGGATATCCTAATCTCTGGAATAAAATATATTCTCACATGATAAGCACTAGCAATAAGTGTTGATCTGGGAGCTCATAGTAAATGGTCTCTTTACTCTAAATCTGCTTACGATTATATCATCAAGTGCTAAGATGAGGACGGTATATGCTGGGCTTTTTAAATTTGGTTCAAAAGGCATACACCTGGTTTTTTCCTTTATAATTTGGCTGCTGCTAAACACTAAGCTCACAATCAAAGAGAGGTACTCAAACGGGCATATTAAATGATCCCACATGCACTCTTTCTGATGATAACATGAAAACCTATAGCCATGTCATATGATGGGCAACTGAATGTATGAGCATCTCTATAGATTGCTAAAACATAGCATTGAAAGGAAGTTATTCTTCCCTACCACAGTCTGCCATATTTAATTGGAGAGAAATTGAAGGAAATACTCTCATGTTTCTAGGGACTGCAGGACAATTTTCTAAGTTTTCTTCTCATAAAAATTCCATGCATAATTTCATCAAGATTCATCTAAAATTTAATCTAAAATCATGTATAAGAAATGTCATAATCAGCATTAAGAAGTTAGATAAAATCTTCTCATCTGAGCATAGTCTATAACAGAAAGATTGATCAACAAGTTACAACTAACAGAAGAATAAGCAATAAAAAAGATAGACCATAATATATAGATCAATTAGGAGAAACTTTAACAGCACAAGTACATGTAATTCAAATGACATTTCAACCTTAATCTAAATAAAACCATCATTTTGGCTAATTGGAAAAGAAGTACCTTGATACACAATCTAGATGCTTTCTACCAGATGAAAGATGACTATAGATGAAGTCCTCAATACTAGAAAAGATAAGTTATCAAGTTCAATTGAGTAAAATTTTTAAACACCATCAAGAACCACCACAATTAGCAGCATATGCAATATCTCTTAATGAGAAAAAAGAGTCTCGTTGCGTCTAGGAGGTCTGTCAGGAATACTCCCAGGCTTAAACTTTGAAGCCTCATGTCTGGCCAGTTCTGGTGGCACTGGGCTATTGCTTTGAATCAGCATCTGCTTCAGATCATAGAATACATCACTGTCATGTAGAGTTAAAAATGCAGTTGCAGATCCTGTCTTCCCAGCTCGTCCTGTACGACCAATACGATGTGTATACATGTCAATTTGATTTGGCATTTCGTAGTTAATCACATGAGCGACATCAGGAATATCAATCCCACGTCCAGCAACATCAGTAGCTACAAGAACATTAAACCTCCTATTCCTAAAGCCCTCAAGGCTGATCTCCCTTTGCTCCTGGGACTTCCCACCATGAAGTGTTGTCACCCTGTAGCCCAATCTGTCTAGATCCTTGGCTCTTATATCAACAGACTTCTTAGTGTTGCAAAAAACAATGGCTGTCTTGTCCCCAAGGTCATCAAGAAGTTTCTGAAGCATTGGAAGCTTTTCAGACTCTTTCATCATGATCACACGCTGCGTGATGAGATCAGTGGTTTTGCCAGCAGTGCCAATCGTAACAACAACAGGGTTCCTCAAGTATTTCCTAGCAAGTCGTTCCACAGCTGGAGGCATTGTCGCACTAAACATGTATGTAGTACGATATATCTTTTTCTCATCAAGTTCCTCATCCTCATTCTCTGGCTTCAAATTGCTAGAAGGCATTTTGTTCAACACTCCAATAACCTGTTCCTCAAAACCCATGTCAATCATCCTATCAGCTTCATCAAGTACCACATAATTGCACTGATTAAGCACAGCAAACCGCCTCTCCAGACAATCAAGAAGACGACCAGGTGTTGCAATCACTACTTCACATCCCTGCCCCAGCTTGAATCCTTGTTCTTCAATATATTGTCCGCCTACAATGGATACCACTTTAATTCCTAAATAGTGAGCAAACTTAACAGTTTCATCCTCAATCTGCTGCGCAAGCTCACGTGTAGGAGCCAGGACAACAGCATAAGGCCCCTCAGCTTCATTCTCCTCAGTCAAGGGTGGCAACCTGGTTATGTAACTAAGCATGGGGAGGACAAAGGCTGCAGTCTTGCCTGACCCAGTCTCTGCAATTCCAATCACATCACGTTGTTGGAGGCCAAGAGGGATGGCAGCCATCTGGATGGGGGAAGGGGTCTTGTAACCCGCCTTTTCAATAGCTTTGAGAAGCTCAGGCCTGAGCTTGCTCTCGCTCCAACTTCGCATAGGACGCGGGATCCGTGACCCCTTGAAGGAGATATTGAAGTCCTCACGGAAGATACGCCAGTCTCGTTCTGTCATTTCCTCTAGCTTCTTCTCGGTCCAGTGGCGATCGACACGCATATCAAAGGAATCATAGTTTTCAGCAGCAGCTTCTTTCTTCTTCTGGGCAGCAGCCTCCTCAGGAAGCTCTTCAATGCCCTCCTTGCGCCGGATTTCCTCCCGTGTCTCTTTCTCGTGGCGTGCGGCCTGCTTCTTCTGCTCTCGACGGTCCATGCCCGCGATGAAGCCGCGTCCAAACAGAAGCAGCGCCTCATGGGGGTTCTGGTAGAGGGCGTTCATGTCCCTGGAGGTATCCTCGGTGTCCTCCCAGCCGAAGGAGAAGCGGAACTTCTCGCTCGGCTTGATAACCCTCTTCTTCGGTTTCTTGGATCCTAGGTACTGCTCCTTGATGGCATCCAGTTCTTTAGTCTTCTCACGCTCCGCTTGCTTCTCCGAGCGCGCCTGCTCTCGAGCACGGGCCTCGTCCTCGCGCTCCCGGTCTCGGTCGCGGGCGCGTCGATCGCGATCTCGTTCTCGCTCGCGGTCGCGCTCCCGATCCCTATCACGATCTCTGTCCCGAACCCGAACCCGATCCCGTTCCCTGTCTCTGTCGCGGTCGCGGTCTCGATCCCGGTCCCGGTCCCGTTCGTGGTCACGGCGTTGGCTGGAGTCGGAGGTAGGCAAGGGATCTTCAAGGGACTTGGCGGCTTCGCTATGGTTCTGCTGGAGCAGTTCGAGGGCGGCACGGCGCTGCTCGGCAACGGCCTCCTCGCGACGCTGAAGGGCGAGGCGCTGCCGCTCCGCTTTGGTGATGAAGACTGGCTTGGCGTCGGCAGCGGAGGAGGGGAGCTTGCGGTCGTGTTCTTCGGCGGAGCGCTTCATGGCTTTAGCGGATTCCAACGAGAGGAAGTAGTAGTTGATGGTGGCAGCAGGGAAACGAAGGGGATCGCTTGGGTCGGCGCAGGAAGGGAATGGAAATTGAGAGGAGAATTCGAGAAGCTTTTGTATCTTTCTTCGGTTTGTAGACGCCCGATAAGTATATAGGATTAATAGATGGGGTGGCCAATAATTAGGGGTGAGCATTCGGTTAATTGGATAGTAAATTAACTGAATTAATCGAAAATCGATTTAATATTAGTTAACCGAATTGAATTAAAGTCTATACAAAATTAATACCGAATTAATAGAATTAACTAAATTAGCTAAATTAATATCAAATTTTTATAAAAACTAATAAAATAAAATTATACAAGATTAATTTTGAATAAACCGAATAAATCGAACAAACCGAATGTTCACCCCTACCAATAATACCATCCCAACCCTCTCTCTTAATCGAAATGCATTTCCCAAACTACCCTGAAGCTCATGAACTTACATGGTTCCTCAGAAATTGAAAGATATACGTTTGAATCTTTCTGATCGTCCTATCGATATTCAGCACATCACCGTTATATTAACATCTATTTCGAGTTTGTCGTGTCAAATACACCGTACATCAAGCTTTGTTGAGCTTGCTGTCACTTTAAAACTTGGTGCGGTCATTGCCCAACAAACCCGATGTTGGGCCAAAGGGATGTGTGATGCGCAGCCAGCACTTGACCCTGTGCCATTATGATAAAGCGGGTAGGTGTTGCAGCCCCATCCCACTTCTTAGTAGTAGTAGTTGCTGTAGGCTTATATGCTTTGGGAAATATCTATAGCTGATTTGGTATATTCGCCCCAAACTCATATAGTATATTGTATTAAAAATTTTGATATACATAAAATTTATATTGATAGTGATCCGGGGTCAATATCCGGTCATCCAAGGGGTCAGGTCAGCTTCCTAAGTCAAAGTGATATCCGAGTCAGCTGGTCAACAAAAATGACACCTAGGCAGTTATAAAGCCCGATCGGATGACTCAGACGGGGGAAATTCAGCTTAATCAGTGTCACTCCAGAAAAGATCCAATCCGACGGCTACATCTCAACAACTCAGACTTATGAATAGTCGGCATAACTCTGTCCGGTCGGAATCAGGCCTCATATAAGGCAAAGGCCGAGTCGAGGAAGGGGAAGACCGATTGGCAAACACTAGAAGACCTGCTCCGATATTAATGACTGGTCGGCATGATCTCACCCGGACAGACCCAAATCTCATCGAAGGTCAGGGCCGAATAACCAGAGTGAAATAGACCGATCGGCAACTCAAGACAAATGTACTCTGTCGCCTAGCATAATTGAAGGTCAGAGAATGTTCCCGGCTGACCCACGTGGTCCCAGCCAGGTGGACACAAACGACAAGAATCTTTGTCGTTTAGTGTAACGGCCTGTCGAGGAATATTCCGACCGGATCAAGCACCTATCAGCTGGAGCCACGTGGCCAAGGCTACAGGCGCGGCCCACATACAGCTAAAGCCCAAATAGGGAAATAGGTGACACGTGTCCGCAACCGGGAAGGTTCTCTCCCCCTATAAATAGTCCTCGAAAAGAGGGCCAAAGGTACGCTTTTCTGCGCGCATCATTACGTCAACACTCTACTTTTCTCTCCTTTTCCCGATCGGACTAACTTGAGCGTCGGAGTACCCGAGGGGCGAGGATCCCCTCCGGTTCACTAACGCTTGTCCGCTCGGCTAAGTGTGCGCAGGTTGCGAAGGATAACGCCGGTCGGAGCACCCCGCCCGGAAGCCAGCTGGTTCCACGTCATCTCTCTCTCCGAGTCCAGCCTGTGAAGTAGCCTGCACCCGGGTCCACCCGCTCCCCGATCAGACAGGATCAGATAGTGTATTAAAATTTAATATACTAAATTTTAGTATATCAATTTTCAGTATAATGTAAATTTTATATCATTTACATTCAAATTTTAATCTCGATACGTTATGCAAATACCAAATACCAAACTATTAAATTGCATGTCAATATCATATTAAAATTTTTTAGTACGGTATAATACTGTACTAAAGTTTTTGATATACTAAATATTCAATATAATTCAGTGTATTTTGGTACATTATAAGTGATATATCTAAATTTTTCATATCTTTCCTAGAAATATCAACTGATACTAGTCTCTAATGCTATGATTTGGCAAAAGGTTATACGTTGACTCTGGGCACCCCCACACGAACGCCCTCACGGCTATTTATAGAGAGGTAAATCATGAAACTAAGCTGATCACAACATGAGAGGGTATTTCTCCTTACTTTACCAGGAATTAACTCTTACTTAATTTGACAATTGTATCATATGTGGACTAACTCCCTAAAACCTAAGGGGGGCTCGTCTCTAATGTTATGGTTACCTATTTCAGATTGTATAAATGTACAAATTATGATAAACTCCTAGAATGTCTTTTTGAAATTTAAATTTTGTCATAATTTATAAATTATCAATTATTTTTAACCAAAAATTTTAATTAAATAGGTAATTTATCCAAAGACTCTAGATGGTTCAAGGTTTGTAATTTTTATCATCACTCGTTGCATGTGCAATATAATACATGAATACGATAAATATATTTAGTAAGGATGCAGCGAGCCCATGTAGTAGTACAATGCAACGGGGACACTCGAGAATTCCATAGCAAACTACTGTAAGACTCTCTATCATAAAAAAAAATTAATTGAATTTTTTATATCAGATATTAAACTGATAAAAATCGATACCACACTTAATCTTGGCCAAAAGGTTGAGAAAGGTGAGTTTTTAAATTTTTACCGACCTAAGGTATTTATAGAAGCTTCTATACTTTGCTGTGTTGTTAATTTTAAGATGTGGGACTAAAGAGACCATAGTAGTGCAATACCTATTAATGAAAAAAATTCAATAATACGCCGCACTTCAGTCTCGAACTCAAAATCCTGGATTATAATGAGAAAATTTTCCAATAATACGCTGCAGATGAGTCTCGAACTCTAGATCGATAATTGATTAATAAAAAAAATTCAATAATACACGCAGTTGAGGGATATTAACATAATTTCATCATAGGCTTCACCAAATTAATTAGAAATTAGTTAGTATTGAGGTCAAATTCTTAATAATATAGTAAGATATATATCATCAATTACTTATGGTTAATGTAACATGTTACGCTACGAAAAATTTATCTTGATTTTATTTTTTCTTATTTTTTTTAAAAAATTTTCATTATACCAATAAGATTTTATCTTTAAAATTTAGGAATTAATTTATAATACTAAGTAAAAAAATTAAATTGGAAAAAAAAATAGATTTGTACCGGGTGTGTAGCATAAGATATCATTTTCGTATGATTAATATACATAACAACTATATATTAATTAAATAAATAATTATATATAAATGTCTTTTTGAAAGTGCCAAAAGTTCATTCATATGGCAGAATTCAGAAGCTTCCAAGCGGACACTTCTCTAATGTTGATAGCCAAGCGCTCCTCGTCTTCTTTATACTATACTAAATGGAATAATTTCTATTTCAACACGAAATCAGAGGGTGTACTGATAAGGTCCCTCTGAAGTAAGTTAAAGGAGCAGAAAAAAAAAATAGAACGAAAATGATAATCATGTGAGAGTGATCATATTCTATCTGTTTATTGCACTTTATTTTATAGCTGATCCGAATATTATGAGGAGTAGAATATTTGGTGAAATTTTCATGTAAGTAAGTTCCGAGCCCACCTCGGGCATTAGAAGTTCGAGTACACCTCGGGCACTAGAAGTCTCGAGTACACCTCGGACACAGTAAGTCTCGAGTCCACCTCGGACACTAGAAGTCCTGAGTCCACCTCGGACACTAGAAGTCCTGAGTCAACCTCGGGCACTAGAAGTCAGGAGTCCACCTCGGGCACTAGAAGTCCCGAGTACACCTCAGACACTAGAAGTCCCGAGTACACCTCGGGCACAATAAGTCCCCAGTACACCTCGGGCACAATAAGTCCCGAGTCCACCTCGAGCACAATAAGTCCTGAGTACTCCTCGGGCGATAGAAGTCCCGAGTACACCGCAGGCACAAAAGGTCCCAAGTACACCTCGGGCATAGAAAGTCTCGAGTACACCTCGGACATTACAAGTCCCGAGTACACCTCGGGCACTACAAGTCCCGAGATCTCCCTCGGGCGCATACTAATAATAAACCCCTCGATTAAGATTGTGGGTCCTCTTATGAAAGATTCGCATGATTACTCCCCTGAGAATTCTTGTAAATTAATACTAAAAAATGGGGAGGGATTCTGTTAAGGAAAATATTTATTACTCAATTATTTAGTAATAAATAAT
>JBAMIB010397503.1:0-10269 GCA_037177415.1 Kaempferia rotunda | reverse complement strand
TCTTGTAAGAACAGCAGTACCGTGCAACTATTCTTTCAATAATAACATCAATGTGCAGCAAAGAACAACAACACCGTGCAACTATTTTTGAAATACAACAGCAAATGTATGTGACGGTGTTTTTGAAATCCCAACAGCACATTGTCAAAACCAACATTTTGAAGATAAACAATCCACGGGTAGTGCTCATCTATCAAAATCACGTGGAATGCGCCAATAAGGTAGACATGTAGAAAAAGGAGCTGATTGAACGACAACCCTAACTCCAAACGTACGAGCTGATTGAACGACAGCAAATGGAAGGGGAAGATAGAGAGTGAAATTTTACCCACGCGTTTAAAGAGAATAAGACGATGCTGGAGTTTTGTCCGAGTCAGCACGCCACGTCATGATAGGGTAAAATCTCTCTCTCTCTCTATATATATATATTTATATTTTTTAAATTTTCTAACCAGTCCGTGCCGTATGATATGGTTGGCGATCAGGCAATACCTGGTTTTCGGGTCCACGGATCAGGCCCGGCCCAGTTCATCGAGCAACAGTGACTGAGGAACTGAGGTAGCACATCGAAGAGAGTTCGTTTCGCGGAGATGGTTTGCTATAAATGGATGGGTTCAACAAGGAACCCCTATCTTCCTTGCTCAAAGTTGCGATTCGGAGACTTCGAGGGAGAGCGAGATCGATCGCAATGAGGATACGGAAGCAAGCAGCCAAGATGATGATGGACACTCGGCTGTCTCCTCCTCCTCCTTCCTCCTTGCTCAAGTTTCCGACATCGCTCGAGGTATTGGATCCCTGTTTATGCTCTTCCTTCTTTGTTTTCTTGAGAACCTACATATTGATCTGGTATCCGCCCGCATTCTCTGTTTTGCTTCTCAATGTTTGTTGCAATCTGTCGAGCAGCTGATGGCGTCGAAGCAGGAAGAAGGGAGCGCCGATTACGCGGGGAAGGCGATAGCGATGAAGTATTAAATATGCTTCTTGTTTGACATTGACTATCAAAGCCTCATTCCTTATTGGCTTTCTGTTTTGGTTTGTCTTCTTTTGCTTTGCTGAATGTGGCGCTTCTGTTAGCGATGAGGGCGAGGCGAGGGATCAGGCGGCGAAGAAGGGCTCGACCGAGGTGGCGACGACGTGCAAGAGGAGCGACGGGAAGGGGTGGCACTGCAGGAAGGCGGCGGTCGACGGTCGTCCTTACTGCAAGCATCACCTCTCTCTGCTGCGACCGCGCACCGCCGTGTCCTCGTCCAGCCTGAAGATCAAGAAGGCGAAGAAAGAGCACAAGATCAAGGAGAAGGCAGCCGCGGCCGAGACATGGAACAGCAGCGGAGCTAAGCGCGGAGAGTGCAATGGCGGTGATGGGAATGGGAACGGTGGGGCTGTTCTCGACGCCGTTAACTGATCATTTCTTTCTCGATTTGTATGCTTTCGTCCTTCCTCTCTGGGCGAGTTAGTAAGCCCATTGCAAACCGGTGAGATGCGAAAGATATGAATAAAAAGCAACGAAAGAATTCCTTTTTTGTCTCTCTCTCGGTTTTACCACATATAACGGCATCATCAGCGAAGAGGAAGTTATTCCCGGGACCACAGCCATTTCGTAAACGTGGCGCTAATATTCGTTTCGGGGAAGCGGGATAAAATGTGCTCCCTGTCCTACACGATACATTTGATCTCGAACAGTCTTGAGCATATCTGATCGTGGTGCCGTTGGTCAATGCTCTCCGCTGTCTGTACCAAACTGCTCACGGTGATCAGTGAAAGCTAGTCGGTAGGGAGGAGGAGCGGGAGCTTGTGGATGGCGCCGAAACCGACGACGCGGTGGGCTAAGCACCGATCGCGCAACCGGCCGATGCGGTTCCTCATCCTACTCGGCGTCGCCGCCGCGTTCATCCTCGTCCTCCTCTCCCTCCACGCCACCGCCGCCCTCCTCCGCCTAGCCAATTCCCTCGGCCGCCAGTGCATGCGGCTTCCTCCGAGATTCCCCACTGAAGACGCGGCGAGCCCGTCCCGACGGATCGCTATGGTTAGCCTCTCCGACGAGGGCGCGGGCGGCCCGCAACGGCGGCGTCAGGCCTTCCAAGGGTTGAGCGCGGCGACGCAGGGAAACAAGCAGGCGTACGCGGCGCAGATGGGGTATCGGTACATTGATGCAGGGGATCTGGTGGATCGTAGCCGTCCGCCGAACTGGAGCAAGATTCTGGCAGTTCGATCGCACCTCCCTCACTACGATTGGGTCTTCTGGAACGACGCTGTGAGTAGCCTCCAGCCACTGTAGTGAATGTTTGAAAAGACATTTCTGGAACTGCGCGTTTACTTCGTTCTTGTTTTTTTTTCCTGTGCCTCCAGGACACATTGGTGACGAACCCGAATATGTCATTGGTAAGATCTGTTTGAATTTATCTTTGGTACAAAACTATTATTTCATAGACTTCTATGTACAATAAATTTGATATTTATGGGATATATATAGGAGAATGTTCTGCTCGCAGCAATTGGTCACAGAGACTTCCACGCATCACCGGATTTGGTGGTAACAAAGGACATCAATGGAGTAAATTCAGGTACTTTTTTTGTTCTTTCTCAAATTTCCTTCCATCTCACCGTTCTTGACGCCGGCAAGATAACACTTATCCTGCGGGCTAGCGAGAAAGGGAAATGAGGAGAAGGCGAGAAGAGAAATTGTCGAAAATAAAGACAAACCCTCCGTTCTATAGGTTTTATCCAAAAAAAAAATGAAATTTTATTAAGAATAGAGGATTATCCCTCAAACAACTAAGCATGATGCTTATACAGGCAAACCTTAACCCATAAATACTCACCTACCAAAAATATCCGAAATACCATAAAAATAGAAATTACTAAAAATAAAAAAAGATGTTTGAATCCTCCGAAAAGGTCTTAAATGGTGTTTTTCATGCCCGAAATTTGGCAGTTACGGTCCAGTAACAAGTGTAGATTTCTAAATTTTGCACGTATGATCGTTGAAGATTGGGTACTCCTATGTTGGTCCTGCATCAACTCTTGTATGTTCTCGATCAACCTAAAGACACAGGAAATTTAATTTGAAAATTGTTAATTAATTATCATAAGAGGACATTTTTTTTCATTGTTTGTTATTTGCTCGGGATAAATCTTCTAAAAGATCGCAAGGGGGAAGAGGATGTTGCCAATAACATCATTCTTGGACCTATAAAAGATTCCTTAAAAACTGTTATGGGAAAAATCAAATCAATTACTTAGTCAGTCCCCTCAACTCTCCATTATTATTCAATATGGAATATGACAAGTGTATTATTTATGTACATTTAAATCCATAATAATGAAAACTTAACTTGCTTAATACTACAAAATTTGTGAGCTCCTTAAGGATTCTATTAGCAAGATCATGATAATGTGGATCGTTTATTTGTAGGGGAATCTACCTAAAATAAGAGACCTTTTTATGATACATTCTTGAGGTACCATAGAATTCAAAGTTGGTTCTCAATATTCATGACATGAAGGTTATAGAAATTGATTCACCACATTAATTGTAATGTTATGTTGTATAACTGTAATGTTGTTCAGTTTTCCTACAAGTTTTTTGTATTTTTCTGGGATTTAACAGTCATTCCTCCCATCCTAGCGCTAATGTGATGTTAAGATTGTGGTGTTAAGATCTGCAAGTGTGTCCATGCGAGACTTTTCAAACATATCAACTACATTCTTTTGTTAACAGATATAAATAATATCAACCTTTATACCAAGGAATTAACTCAGTCAACCTAAGCCTTTAGTCGGAAAAACGCTGATGTAGTGACCACTTCAATTATATGATCATAATAAAATCATCACTAGTGATGATAATATCGTGCATATAAACAATAGGAAATCACTACCTGATAAATGCAATAACATATTAAGTGATTTGTCACGGTCCTAGTCATGCCATACTGAGTAGATTGATTTGAACTTCCAAGCCAAACCCTTAGAGCTTGGCAGCTTGCTTCAACTTATTTAATGGTTTCTTTTCACCTTGAACTCTAGGTCAGCCTCCCTTGAGCAATAAATTCTGAAGGTTACTCAGTAATATCAGAACTTTCTGAGTAATATCGCCATGAAGGAAGGCATTCTTGATGCTGATTTGATGGAGAGGTCAATGAAAAACCATTGCCATGGAGAGAAAGAGACAAACTAAAGTGATCTTGGCCATTTTGGAAAATGTGTCGAGTTAATCTGCACCATAAATATGAGTCATTGCTTTAGCCATTAGGTGTGCTTCCAACAAGTCTACAGTATCAATTGGAGAGTAATTGCATTCCACATAGATTTTCATGGAAGGTAAAGAAAATACAAAAGGACATTTCTAAGAACTACTAACTATGAAGCTAAAGATGGAAAAAGGTATAATATCTAGGTGACAATGACACAGGATAAAAAAAAATAGAGTTGATGTAAAGGATAACATTTTTTTAGTACATTCACTGAAACAAAGAAGATATAAATTCGAAGCATGTTCTGCGACTGTGGTAGATGACTCGAAGGCTAGAGAGTCACTAGAAAGTGCTAGAGCATGCTTGTGTCTTGGTCTTCAATTGTGCACCCGCAGAGGAGGTTGGTCCAAAATGGGGCTTCAATAGTAAGAGTCATGAGAAGTGAAATGAGAAAAGAATAAGATCAAAGAAGGCAAAGAGATAAAGATCGAAGTCAACTCTAAGAAAAGTCGCATAAGACAATGTGCCTATGGAGAATGGTAGTAATAGATTTTTTTTAGACGAAAATAATCAAGAAATACACATTTGACAAAGCATGGAGATAACTTATCTTGTGTAGAAGATCCTAGATGTGCAAGGTAGGCAAAATTGAATACCCATAAAGGGAGATAATATATAACATCCTTGGGAAAAGAAATTCTAGAAGGAATTTGGTCATTAAGAGTGAAAGATGACACCCAATTTGTAAGATCACATTCAACAAAAAGTGCATTACCATATAAAGAAAAAGGGGGTGTGTGTGTATATATAGGAGTAGTGTTTGAGCAATGTCGACTCAGTGTGAATCGTCTTCCATGTTTCACTGATTTGTTATGCTCTATGTTGACAGAAAGTTTAGTGAAGAATATTATGGCTCTAAAGAAATAAGAGAAATACTCTAGCATTATCACTGCAAAAAACTTTAGAAGACACGCCAATTTGACTTTCAAGTCTTGATAAAGAAGAAGAAAATACAAAGAAAATTTTGCTCTTTCATTAGGAAACACCATGCCAATTGGAGTAGTCATCAATGAAAAGTACAACGTACTTAAACCAAGAATGGCTTCAACCCCATATATTAGAATGAATCAAATCAAAGGGTGTAGATGCGCACTTATGGATATTATGAGAGAACAATAACCTAATTTTAATTGTAAGGAATGTTTTCTGTTCCAAACGTTGATAGATATCTCAATTTGATGGATCTGTTCAAACCTCTAGAACAGGTCCATCTATGTCTCATGTATGATCTAAGTTACCTTATAAAAGGAGTGGCTATGGTCACTCAATATCCTCTTTTCAAAAACAAAGTTTGGGGGATATCCAACAAAGCTATCCTTATTTTTATGCTTTTGACTCAAGTTTATGTTGAGTGGAGGGTTGAATATCATACATCATCTGTCCAAACTGTTAGGAAGAGAATTTAGGAGTCCAGCTTGAGAGTGGGTACTTAAAAGAATACTGAAAGTTGTGCAAAAGTTCACTTTTGAGGGTCAACCAATTAATGAGGAAAGAGGTAGTTAGAGTAGCTTCACCCTAATAATAATTGGTCAGGAATACATTTTTGCATCAAAATAAGTGGATGTGCAACCTCAGTAACTCAGCTCCATCCATGTGAAAAATATCTGAAAGTTCGATTGGGAGAAATGGTGCAAATGGTTGTAGGTCAAGGAACTTCTTTTGTATTTGATTTGAAATTTGTTTTGTGCATACATGATTAAAGTGTAATTATTTAATTAGCAGATAAACCAAAGATTTAGACTGTAGTATGATGTATTTTCTTTCTTTACATTGCATACTTTAAGGACAATCTTTATGGAAGAGTATTGGTGGTGTTAAAGAGAAGATGTGTTCTGCTATATTTCAGGAATCCCCTAAGATATCAATCCCTAAATGAAATTTCTTTGACAATTGTTTGGATATGATGTACTCCTATGGCTCAAATGTCTTGAAACACACTATTTCATCTAACCTAAAATTATTGCATACGTATTTATTTGTCAATACAGAGAAATTTCCTTTCAATGCAAGCATTGCATTAATGTTAAATCAAATCACTTTTCCGATCCATTCTTATACCTTAAGCATTTCACCATAAACACAATGCTATTTGAGGCTTATGCGTGTTCAAAATTTATTTAGAACAAGGTGATTGCCTTTATTGATGGGCATATGTTTGGTTTATCTAACAAAAGAAAAGTCTAAGCTCAATAACATTTTAAAGCAGTAGTTCATCCCAAATGTTTTTCATATCTCTATCTATATACAAGGATAATGTTATGTACAATATATCCAATGTGGTTCGACCCTTCTCCTTGACCTGCGTTGGTTGGAGCTTCGCACACTGGGCTATCATTTTTTTTTTATTTATTGATAAGGGTTAGATGAATATTTTTCTCATGAGTCTACCCAATCTTCCAACATAGTAAAAGAAATGGCTTTTATTCACGAAATTAATTTTACCTTCTCTGTCATCATATATAAGCAACTTACACTTTATATTTTATGAAAGACAAAAATCAAAGGGGTGCCTCTTATTACCAAAAGCATAATATATTTTTTCCAGAATACCTTTGTCGAACCAGTTCCATATAACTAAACAAATTTATGAAAAACTTAATAGTTTCGTGAAAATTGAACAGCTTTAATCCGTCAAGTGATTGAAGATGGGGATCTTGATGATTATTGATTAGGTGAGTTTGATGAGGTGGGAGGAGAGCCTTTGAAAGCCTTGATTGACAAACAAGGTAGGAAGGCTTAGATTTGTGGCCTGTGGGGTGTAGTGCGAGAGAATAAAGATGGAACGTCGAATGATTTCTTGCTGATCACCAAATGAGATTAATACAGTGGGAGAGGCGCTTTCAATGGACAAGCAAGGATATAGAGCTTGATGGAGTGGAGATCCGGAAAGAAGAGTTCTCACGAGACGGAACCAAGGAAAATGAATAAAACAGATGAGATTTTTTCTACTATTATAAAATTTGTTCAATGGGGGTATTATCGAGGACTTTGGGTGCATAATATGGATACAGGATAACACTTTAACTTTTCAGCCTCCTTGGAAATTTGAATGACTTATAACTTGTTGGAAAGCTAAAAAATGTTGAGCTTCTAGCTTCCAAAGAATCATTCTTTGGAAAACACTACACCTTTCTGGATCCATTTACAGATAGTTGAGAACTTCGCTTAGGTTATAAAGTAACAATTCAAACAGTTCGTGTGCCCCTTCAGAAACATGATAAAATCCAAATGCAATCAAGTAGCTTATTTTCAACACTCATTCCAAGTGACAGGCTCTAACACTACTCCAAATGACACATTTAGAAAGGGAACAGGAGGCTGGAAGAAGAGTAAAAAGTATTCTTGCCGCTGTTCTCTGCCCTTCTTTATATTAGGATCAAAGCTCATACTCACTGTCTTCACTTAGAACATTCACACTTAAACTCACTCACTGATTTATTAATCAGTATAGGCATTTCCATAGAAACATAACTTCAAACTCTTTTGCAAGAGTTTGAACACATCTCCCAGAACTTAGGACAGCACAATCAAATTGTAGCTGAAGTTTTAAGGAATATTGATTACATACCTAAGAATCCTTAAAACGAACTTTACAGTCTGAAAACAAAAAGGCTACAACCATAGACACAGAGTCTAGGGACTTATTAGTCCAATCAAAACAGTTGATTGTAAGCAATAAAACTCAATTGTATGAAAAGCTAGATGCTCTTCATACCTTACTTGAAGAAATCAAGTATATATGAACAAACTTCTATTTGAAAATACACACTACGACGAAGCCTTAGAATATGTGAAACAATTTTCAGTAACTAAGGAGGATGGATACTGTAATCAGGAGGTCACAGGAAAAAGTGATCGATTTCTACTACAACAAAACAATACCATCTTAACTTTCGTCACTTCCCTCCACTACCAAACATCCTTAATAGAAAGCGGACTACTAGCTTTAGAAAGGCAAATACTTGGAAATACACAATCCACTGATTGGAAAGAAGCTCTCACAAAGCTAAATAATGACTTAAGTCAACTTTCTCTAAAACACCACCTATCACTTCTAAATTCTTGACTTATACAAGACCCGATGAGTCTCATAAGAACTGAACCGTTTACTGGTTCTTCCCAAACTACTAGAGATATATGGAATCCAATACTACATCTTGTCGTGATAACTTACTGGCAAGAAGGAATAGTTCCTCTAATATTGTTGCCCACAGGTTAGAAGAACTAATAGATGTAGATGGAGACTTAACCATTTTCTCAAACGAACAATTAAATACTCTTAATCCTAAAAGACTTTATAACCAGGGAATACTTACAACTTTTCAATTGCTGTATACAAACATCATAGACAGCAACCCCTTCATCTCCCTGAGGGAAGAGAAGTAAGATTAAACCTCATGTCAAACACAACTACATACACTTAGGATTAATTGTATTTGGACTTAAATAATTAATTGTAGCTGTGGAATGCCAAATAACTCGAAGTCGCTCCATTCAGCTTTAGGAACAGGCAAACAAACACTGTATAGCTTATCCAACTTTCGTATATGACTTTTTAATCCATAATGCAGGCTTTTTCACTTTCGTGTGGGTTTTCTGTATAGGAGTTTTCTTCATTCGACAATCAAAATGGAGCGAGGACTTCTTAGACTCCTGGTGGAATCAAACATCTTTTATACAGTTTGGTTCAACCAAGAGTGGTGATAATGCAGCACTGAAGTACCTAATTGACAACCTCCCTGAAGAGGAATTGCACAGCCATGTTGTCACATCGCAAATGCAGTGCCTGTTCAACTCCTACCCTTGGGTTCCTTCTTGGAAATCTTTTTATCGCTTTATTTCGTCGCCTCTGGTTACTTGGAACGGTAGTCCCGCTGCTCAGTTCTTACTCATACAGGAAACTGATTGATTAAAATGGTTGCCATGCTATCGCAGGAGTTTACTCTGATGGGGACTTTTTGGTACACCTCGCTGGCCTGGACGAGAAGAAGAAATGGACCCATGAGATACTGCAACAGTTGAGAACTGTCGTTTAAATGTTCATCTGCTCCGATCCTCTACTTAGGCTACAGCGATCGGTTTAATTGGATTTAACTGAACTTTTTCGGAAAATTCTGAACTGTAATTGTTTGATTAGCATTAGAACTCGTGGGGTACAAAAACGAGTTGTGGGCTTCTATTCAGCGATATTTTGTAATCTTAAAAATAAGTCTAAATTGGAGTCCATTTAGAGACAGTCAGATATAATATAAAAGTGAGGATTTTCCTTTTTAGGAAGATTTTTTTATGCCAGATTATTTTTTGATGAGTTTTAGTGAATAATTTGGCATTGTAATCTCGTTTTAACTTAAGAAAAAGAGCATTAAAAGTTAATCTGATGACGGTTTGACAGTTCAGAATGATAGATTGATTCTTAATTCTAACTGTTTCAGACTGTTTTGGTTCGTGATATGGAATGGTCGATTCACAATTTAAGATTATTATTATTTGAAAAAATAGTTTATACGTTTCAAGTTGTTTATATATTCCCACCAATATCAATCTTTTTAACACATTTTTATAATAAAAAAAATAGTCTATATTAAAAAAATCAATTGAATGGTCGGTTCAAAACATCATCTATATTACCATAATAATAATAACAATTAAATTTTATTTTATTATGTGGGTCAGCTTTAGGGATCCTCTAACATTGGGCTCTATCCTTTATTATATCATTATGTATACTAAAATAAATTTTATCATATTTTATTATTATGAATTAAATTTTTTTGTTGGTCTTCTTTGTTTAATGTATATATTTGTTATAATTTTACATCGTCTAACTGGAGAGTTGTCTAAGTAGTGTAGGATGGTAAAGACGCAGGGGTAGGTGAATAGCGTCCTTTGATTTTTCAAAAAATACGAGTTAAAAGACGCAATGGAAAAGAGAGAAAGTCACAATCTCAAACACAAATAATTTTTACTTGGTTCGGAGTCTTCGACGACTCCTACTCCATTACTCAGGTCTCACGGA
>JBAMIB010397493.1:0-10269 GCA_037177415.1 Kaempferia rotunda | reverse complement strand
CCCCTCTATCATCTTTCTCGATCCTATAGATCCATCTACACATGTATCTGTATGATATCTTAGATTCCACAAGTGTCTGCCAATCACACGTTATGTACAAGCGACAACTATCATGCAAACCACCTAAATTGTACATTACTCAACAATATATAAGCAGTCAATTAGGTCAACTCCTATAGTGTACATCATACACGTATACACACTGCTTACATATAATTAATCATCCTGGTATCTCCTATAGTGTAAACCATATCAATGAATAATACTCTACAGCATGTGAACAATCAACTGATATCTCCTATATGATATACCATACATACGTAACAGATGTCAAAAGTCAAGACTGTATGGATATAAAATAGAATATCTCAAAGATCAAGCCGTAAGTATCAAGCAGAATAACAACAATAGGTAGATTTAAGGTAAATTAATCCCTACTCATTAAATGAACCATGCATTAAGATCAATGATCTAAATAGAAGGAAGAAATATCCGCCTTTATTTTTAGATCGTTCTGAATGTCTTCAAGTCCGTGAGTCCACATCCAGCTCAGATCCTACCAATACATGATAAAGATAAAACTAAGGATCCCAAATCAATGTATCAACCTATCAATTAATTAATCAACTAATTATTAATTGACTTCTTAATTAATCCATTCAATGAAATTATTCAAACTATATTGATTCAACCCCTTAATTTATCCATCCGTTAAGTAATTAATCATCTCATTAGATTAACCCTAACCATACCATAACCTATTTAGATTAGGTTTAAACGTGAATCATCTCTATCACTCACCCATCCATGAATCGAATTAAGTTTAACCAAATCATCAACTCCAAGTAATAGTCCACCTTAATTACTCCAATTCACAATTATCCCACATTTAATCCATGTCTTAGACCAACAATGCATCATGAATCAATTAATCCATTGATCAATAGAGTACACAACCCTAACTATTTCATCATCAAATAAGATTTGCATCTATGCATGAAACAACCAAAAACTCACCCCAATTCCAATTGTTGTTCTACTGTTGATCGCAGAAGAAGAAAAGACTATCAGAATATGTGATCGAAAAATTGTGTAACTGTCGCCTAGCCAATCAAACATCCCCAAAGTAGTAATCCAATTGTTGTTCAATAGATCCAACACTCCAAGATCATAAATACACCTTGAGCCTCTAATCCATTTCTAGAATGGGTAATTACCTCTGATAAGATAGTCGGTAGCAAGATCTTCTGTGATCATTGCTCCTTGGCAGATTTTGTCTGGAGCAATGATGTGGTGTCTGCTAGTAGTGGCGTCATGTAGCGGCCGTTGGATAGAAACAACAAAGGAAGATGGTGGCATCCTGGTCATCCCTAGGGTGGGATGAAGGATGCGCTGCGTTGACGATGGGATTCCAGCAGCAGGAGACGGCGATGTTGATGGATCGGGAGATTGACCACACTAGAGAGGTGGTGACGCCGCACGGTGAGGGAGGGAGATCGGGAGGAGAGTAAACTCTGTCAGTGATGGACTGGGTTTTCCCGATGAGATTTGGTGGCAACATTGACTAATGAGGGAGAGGTTGACGTCGAGGAGGAAGAAGCGAAGATCTGAGGGAAATCGGGAGAAAAAGATGAATCGGCATTTTTATGCTTGGGTTACTACAGCTTATACCTAGGTTTTGATCAATGAAACCCTAGGTTTAATCCTCAATCAATTCCCACTTTGGGGATTTTCCAAATGGCTTTACCTAAACATAATATGATATCCCTTCAAAGCAAGTCATTCGGGCTCCAATTAAATCCTAGAAAATTTATAAAAATCTTCTAAAAATCTAATAAGGTTATTCATCCAATAACAATTATTATTTTATTATCGTATCTTACATTCTCCCCCACTAACAAAAATTTGGTCCATAAATTTCCTGCTCTCATTCAGGAATCCTCAACCAAGGGTAACACTAAATAGCATACCAGTATACTAGTTTATCTTAGTATCATGATCAAATCTCCAAGCATGAGGGATTAAAGGTTCCTTAATAAAGCAACAGGCTGATCCACATCCAAATAAATGGTGATGTCTCTGTGGATTATAAACTCCTCCAAACTCTGCTACATCCACACTACTATCTAGCCAATAGTGAATCAAACCACTAGATTTTAAATGATCTTTACAACCATCTATAGAATCTATGACACACAACCATAGCAAATCCCCTAACATCTGTACACTAGTAGAATATTTGCTTTTTTTTACTTCGCCACTAATTACTTTGGCTACTATTAATGATGAAGTAATATATAACAATACATTTCAGTAATGACACTAGTGAAGTTAAATATTATTATTTACTTCGGCTTTTAAAAAATGCGGGCTTCACTACTAATTTATTGTAATATATTACTTTGGTACAGTAAATATGATGAAGTAAAATGTAAAACAATAAAATTTATATTTTATACATCTGAAGTAAAATAGTTGAACCGGTTTAATATTATACTTGCAATTTTTTCTCTTGCAAAGCAATCACTTTAAAAAAAATTACCACCTACCACCATCTAATTCCATCATCGTGCATATATGCTAAGTAAATATATTATATATTCTAATGTAAATATTACTTTATAGTATAAAATATAATAATTATTAAAATTATAAAACCTGCTTGTGCGATCAAACCGACAAGGCCGCGTCTACATTCTTGCATCTGCGATTCCTTCTGCTCAAAACCTAGCCACCGCCCGCCGCCCGACGGTTTTCCAACACAGCTCAAACCATCTCCGACCGGTGATTTGCTTCTCTTAATCTGAGCACATTCCCGTCTCCTTAACCCTAGCAAACGCTTGCCGATTCAAGTCTCCAGCCTTCCACCGTCGCTGGAAACTACTCATCAACGCCTTAAATTGAAAGCTCAAGGTCTGAAGCCTTCTATTTTGGTATCAATACATGTTTAAAGCTAGCCGCTATGGGATGATGAAAGTCATAGCCAAAATGGGGATATCAACTCTTGCATCTTACAAGGGTGCACAAATTTTTGAAGCTGTAGGTCTGTCATCTGAGGTGATTGACAGATGCTTCAAGAGAACACAGAGCAGAGTCCAAGGTGCAACATTTGAAATGCTTGCTGGAGATGCTCTTCGTCTTCATGAAACAGCATTTCCTTCAAGAGGATCGTCTCCTGTAAGTATAGAATCAGTGACACTGCCTAATCCTGGGAAGTACCACTGGAGAAAAGGCGGCGAATTGCATCTCAATGATCCCCTTGCAATTGCCAAGTTGCAAGAGGCAGCCAGATCTAACAGTGTGGCTGCATACAAAGAATATTCAAGGCTCATACAGGAACTTAATAAGGGCTGCAACTTGCGTGGTATGTTGAAGTTCAGAGATGTGGCTGAGAAAGTTTCCTTGGACGAAGTGGAACCTGCTAGGGAAATCGTGAAGCGTTTCTGCACAGGTGCTATGAGTTATGGTTCCATATCATTGGAAGCACACTCAACTCTGGCCATTGCGATGAACAAACTCGGAGGCAAATCAAACACTGGTAAAATCTGTTTTGCATCATCACAAGGGGAATTTTTCTCATTTTTCTTTTTAAAAGTTCAATTTTGGACTTGTTTCTATCAATTTGATTCCTTTTGCATATTGAATACTACTTTGTTTGTCGACTTTCATTAAGGTGAGGGAGGAGAACAACCTTCACGCATGGAGCCGCTTCCAGATGGTTCAAACAATCCAAAGAGGAGCGCAATTAAACAAGTGGCAAGTGGAAGATTTGGTGTCTCAATCTACTACCTCACAAATGCTGATGAACTTCAGATAAAAATGGCGTAGGTACTCTACATGTTGAACTTTCTGCTCCACAGTATCAATCGTTTGATGCTTAAATATTGACTGACTTAAATTCCTTTGGTTTCCTTTCTGTTGCACAGGGTGCCAAACCAGGTGAAGGGGGTGAACTACCAGGACACAAGGTCATTGGTAATATTGCGGTCACTAGAAATTCGACAGCGGGTGTTGGGCTCATTAGTCCTCCTCCTCATCACGATATATACTCAATCGAGGATCTTGCACAGTTAATTTTTGATCTCAAGGTACACAGTGTGATTGATATTACTGAACATCTATGCAAGGTACGTAGTAGGTGTTAATGTATCCAACTCTACTTCTCTTCTCAGAATTCAAACCCAAAGGCTCGAATCAGTGTTAAGCTAGTTTCTGAGGCTGGTGTCGGAGTGATTGCCAGTGGGGTTGTGAAAGGGCATGCAGACCACGTTTTGATTTCCGGCCATGACGGCGGTACCGGAGCTTCACGATGGACTGGAATTAAGAATGCAGGGCTTCCCTGGGAGCTTGGACTGGCTGAAACGCACCAAACTCTGGTCGGGAACGACCTTCGTGGCCGAACAGTCTTGCAAACTGATGGTCAGCTGAAGACTGGACGAGATGTTGCCGTAGCTGCCCTCCTTGGCGCAGAGGAGTTTGGTTTCAGCACTGCTCCTCTCATAACTCTCGGCTGTATCATGATGAGAAAATGTCATAAGAACACTTGTCCGGTTGGAATTGCCACCCAAGATCCAGTCCTCCGTAAAAAATTTGCAGGAGAACCTGAGCACGTCCTTAACTTTTTCTTCATGCTAGCAGAAGAAGTGCGGGAGATCATGGCACAGTTGGGCTTTCGAACTTTCGACGAAATGGTCGGGCGTGCAGATATGCTAGAGGTGGACAGAGACGTTATCCTGAGGAATGAAAAATTGAACAACATCGATCTCTCACTGCTGCTTACACCGGCAGCTGAAATCAGGCCTGGAGCTGCTCAGTACTGCATTCAGAAGCAGGATCATGGCCTGGACATGGTGTTAGATCAGCAACTCATTCGATCATCAAGACGCGCTCTGGATGAAGGTTTGCCTGTGTTCATTGAGGAGAAAGTTTCAAATGAAAACCGCGCTGTCGGCACCATGCTTAGTCACACAGTCACTAGCCGTTATCAAATGGAAGGATTGCCTCCAAACACAATCCATATTAAGCTAAATGGCAGTGCTGGCCAGAGTCTCGGGGCTTTTCTCTGCCCCGGCATTACAATTGAACTCGAAGGAGACAGCAACGACTATGTCGGGAAGGGGTTATCCGGTGGCAACATTGTAATCTACCCTCCGAGAAACAGTAAGTTTGATCCAAAGGAAAACATAGTCATTGGCAACGTCGCTTTGTATGGAGCCATAAAAGGGGAGGCGTATTTTAACGGAATGGCGGCAGAGAGGTTCTGCGTCCGCAACTCCGGTGCTCAAGCAGTCGTCGAAGGTGTTGGCGATCATGGATGTGAGTATATGACAGGTGGTACTGTGGTTGTGCTCGGGAAAACCGGAAGGAACTTTGCAGCTGGAATGAGTGGCGGAATTGCTTATGTTCTTGATGTGGATGGAGGGTTTAAAAGTCGATGCAATCTCGAGCTGGTTAATCTTTACAAGGTTGAGGACGAAGAGGATGTCACGACATTGAAACAGATAGTACAACGACATCAACAGCACACCGGAAGTGTGCTTGCGACAGAGGTTCTTTCTAACTTTGACAGGTTTATGCCAATGTTTGTTAAGGTGTTTCCTAAAGAATATGAGAAGGTTCTTCTACGAACAACTGAAAAGAAAGAAGAAGAAACATTGACAGAAAAAGATGCTTATGAAGAATCTAAGAAGGTAAACAGGCCAACGCAAGTTGATAATCCTGTTAAGGATGGTGGTTTCCTTAAATATGAGCGTCAGGGCATTTCATATAGAGATTCTAATGATCGGATAAAAGATTGGAAAGAAGTTGCTACAGAATTGAAACCTGGGCCACTGACAAAAACTCAGTCTGCTCGTTGCATGGACTGCGGAACTCCATTTTGTCATCAGGTAATAATCATTTCTAACTTTTTCTGGTAGGAGAATCTTTATTTATATTGTGACAAATCTTGAGGCATGTTATATAGGTTCTAAATTCATCTTTCTCACAATATGCAGGATAACTCTGGCTGCCCTCTTGGGAATAAGATACCAGAGTTTAACGATCTTGTCCATCAAAATAGGTGGCATGAAGCTCTGGATCGTCTCTTGCAAACAAATAACTTCCCTGAATTTACTGGCCGAGTTTGCCCTGCGCCCTGTGAAGGTTCTTGTGTCCTCGGGATTAATGAGAATCCTGTATCCATAAAGAGCATAGAATGTGCCATCATCGATAATGGATTTGAGCAAGGATGGATGACACCTCGACCACCACTAAAGAGAACCGGGTAACATGTTTTTGACATTCAGTGGTCTTCATATTTAAGTTTGAGTGTAGATTAGAAATGACTAGGGGCAATGTGAATTCTTGGGTTATTGATGCAGGAAGAAGGTAGCCATCATTGGCAGTGGCCCAGCTGGTCTAGCTACTGCTGATCAGCTTAATAAAATGGGTCACTCAGTAACCGTTTATGAGCGCGCTGACCGCGTAGGGGGCTTGATGATGTATGGAGTTCCCAACATGAAGGCAGACAAGTATTACATTGTTCAACGTCGTGTTAGCCTAATGGAGGAGGAAGGAGTTAACTTCGTGGTCGATGCAAATGTTGGAGTAGATACGTCGTACTCCATTGATCATCTCCGTGCCGAGAACGATGCCATTGTGTTGGCTTGTGGAGCTACAAGACCAAGGTAATCTTAGTTATATCTGCATTACTTAAAGTCCTTGTGTCTGTTAATTGAAATTTGGCACACTGGAAACTCTGTGCAGGGATCTAAACGCTCCCGGAAGGGAGCTCTCTGGCATTCATTTTGCCATGGAGTTTCTTCATGCAAACACCAAAAGCTTGCTGGACAGCAATTTGGAGGATGACAAATACATCACTGCCAAGGGCAAGAAGGTAGTTGTGGTCGGGGGAGGAGATACAGGAACCGATTGTATTGGCACAGCCATTCGGCACGGTTGCTCCAGTATCATAAACTTGGAACTCCTTCCTCCGCCACCTCGAAGAAGAGCACCAGACAACCCATGGCCCCTGGTTAGTTCTCTCTTGCACTAGTTCAGAATAATGAAGTACATATTCTGAATTCCATTTCTTTTCTTTTTACTGCAGTGGCCTAGGATCTTCCGAGTGGACTATGGTCATCAAGAAGCAGCTACCAAATTTGGAAAAGATCCAAGATCATATCAGGTCTTGACAAAGAGATTTGTGGGAGATGAAAACGGTGTGTTGAAAGGCCTTGAGGTAGTTAAAGTTCACTGGGAAAAGGATAGCAGTGGGCGAGTCCAATTCAGGGAAGTCGAAGGTTCTCAAGAGATAATTGAGGCTGATCTGATCCTAATAGCTATGGGTTTCCTGGGACCGGAATCGGTAAGATTTCTAATGTTAATTATAGCCTTTTATAATTTTATTTCTCTTTATCTCTATGGTAGATTCTGATTTCAAAATGACAAAATCAGTAGTTTTAGAACAAAACTGATATAGTGAAACCTTAATGGATATGTTGATGAAAAAAGGTGCGTTCTAAATGGTAGTTCTAACTTACCTATTTCATGAATTTTGTTGCTAATGTATTCTAAGCAGTCTGATTGGTATATCTCTGTAGATGCTTGCCGAACAACTTGGGCTGGAGAGAGACAACAGATCAAACTTCAAAACATCTTCAGGACGTTACTCAACCAATGTCGAAGGAGTCTTTGCTGCTGGTGATTGCCGGCGCGGCCAGTCACTGGTTGTTTGGGCCATCAATGAGGGCAGACAAGCAGCATTGGAAGTAGACAAGTACTTAATGAGAGACGAGGCCTAAGTGGCAGACCACAGCACTGATGCTCACACTAGTGACTTGCTCTACAATGTCGAAATCTAAGCAGTAGGTCGCTAGTGAGTTTCCTCCCCAGCCGTGTAATTTGGGACAGTTGAGGTGTGAGATTGACACAAGTATTGTTCTCTGTTCTATGGGGGTTCCAACTTCCAAATAAAGGCAGAAATTGATGGCTTTCGCCCACCCAAAATTGCACGCAACTAGTTTTTCTTTTCCTTTCTTCCTATATTTTTTCCTGAGGCCAAATCCACCCGCTTCAAACGAGTTACCCTCAGACGGGCCTAACTGGGAATCTCGCCTAACCGGCAATCTACCTTGTGTTGAGTAAATTGATCACAACTCTAGATATTAAACCAAGTGACCCTGTTGCAGCTATATAATTAGAGGGCCATAAAGAGGAAAAATAGAAGAAAAAACGTTCTTATTACAATTACATTAAAATGAGACTTTTGATCTAGCAAGTGATTTGTAAAATAGAGATGATTGCTTCATTCGGGGAATTCAATCACGGTGAGACGATAAATCAAAAATACAAATAGAATGCAGATGGCATGAAATTACCAGAACTCCAACTTTAGAAATTTCATCAAATAGTCACAGATACACACTGCTTACTAGTTTGAGCAAATAAACAGTCCCGTTCCTTGCTGTAGAAACCACTTAACCCCTCTTAATTGGTGAAATATTTTGTTTACTTTTAATTTTACAAATAAACAGTCTAACAATGACACAGATCAGGCGCCACCCACAGATAGATAACAGAAACGCCCCTCAATATTCATCATAACCTTAACCCATTGCATACCTCTGGGTCCAGCTCCTTGCTGTAGTCTCATACTTGCTCTTGTCTGTCTTGTACATGTGGGCAATTTCTGGAACCAACGGATCATCCGGGTTTGGATCAGTTAAGAGGGAGCAGATGGACAGCAGCACCTGTAATAGAACATTTCCTCGTCAAATCTTATTTTGTTACACATTGATATACAGGTTAGTAGTAGACAAGTGTTGGAAAGTCAATTATAACTTGGATTTTCAGAGTGATGAAGACGAACACATACACAAGAATCATTTATTATCATCTAAAGTAACTAAAGACACTACTAAAGTTATGGGCAAATTGAATAACTAGCAAACAACTTAAACAACTTTAACTTGTTGATCGATCCCCTAGGTTAAGCATCCCAAGCTCAAACATTAGTTTTAGTCAATAGAATGAATGTCCATGGCTGTTAGCGAGAATAACCAATAGAGGGAATAAAGAACCTTGGAAATAGTCAATGCAGGACTCCATTGTTCCTTCAAGATATCCAGGCAAATGCTTCCATTGCTGTTAATATTTGGATGAAAAACCTTTGTCTTGAAAGCAACCTGGAGAAGAAAATAAGATGGTCAACTATAGAAACTATTTAATAGACGCTTGCCAACTAATGTTATCAACCCAAAAACTAGATAAGCGTGATGATGTCCAAGTGAAGCAGAGACTGTAGCCTATGGAGAGAGTTTATCATCTGTTTTTATCTTTTGCATAAGCAGAACATGAAGCCACAAATGTTATGGCCCAGGTTTTGCATCGAAGTTAGTTCCATAATTCACAGAACAACACAGGCAAGGATAATGCAACTGCATTATATGTGAACGTGACTTTGTTTCTTTTTACCTTTGTTCTACCCTTTTGTGGTGATGATATTTTGCTTAAGTAATAGTGTGTAAACTCTAAAACAATGTTGAAATAGAAGAGAGATTTCCAAACCCATATTGGTGAGACTTGTCATGTGATTTGTCTTCACCGTAATGGCGCAGGACTAAAGGAATAACAAAAACTACAAAATGTATAAACCAGATCTTGCAACTAAGCCTACTTTTATAATTCCAATAGAACAGGCAAAAACATGTACAACAGAAGAAATATGGTAGAAAATCTTCACCAATTCTAACTCAATTATACAAGGTTTTCTTCTTCTATTTAACTATTTCTTTTACTTTGAGCAAAATAATTTCAGACTGATTTCCATGATATAGCAGGAGTGCAACCTATTTCCAAGTTCAATTGCTACCACATTCTACAAGAAGAAAGAATTTCATCAAAATGTAAAGCATCAAGAATCCTCAAGAAGAAAGGATTAAACAAGTTTAGTTCTACATCTCTAATTCAGTTTAAAATTTTCATCTTCTACTATCTCCCACAGGACTGTGGGAACCGTAACACTGTAGCATTTGCCACCCAATATACTACTCTACATGGCAATTGCTTCAGCTAATTGCTCAAGAAAAAGTTCTGAATGACAGCTGATGATCAAAGATGAACTTTCAATGAATTTTTTTTTTTTTTGATGAAAGGTAAATAGATATCATCAAGAAAGGTACCATACATGTCCTTAGTTGATCGTCATCTTTGATGAAGTATCAGAGCAGCCCGTCAACCTGAGGTACGAACCCTAAAGGCCCATATACATGCATACGTACTCTCACC
>JBAMIB010397465.1:0-10274 GCA_037177415.1 Kaempferia rotunda | reverse complement strand
TTGGTCTCCTACAACAAAGCATGGAGGAGGAATTAAAGAACCATAGTCTAAGATTTAATATTACTCAAGGATTATTAAATTCTAAGGTAACTTAGGAGCAATTTTTACAGCAAAATGAAAAATTTAAAGGCATTTCAGCATTAAATACAATGGAACATTTTTGCAAAGAAAAGGAATTCATTCTGACGAGGAAAAGAGTTTGAGTCCTAGATTTTGGAAACTAGTAAACTAGAAGATGATATAACAAAACCTCACCCATCATTCATAACACATGATTATGTAAACCATAGCTACACTTTAGGCTGGCAATTCACTGTTGCATGCCGAGTTAAAGATGGCAGGGAACAGAACTGAAGCCCTTTGGCCGGATAGAAACTAAATCAACACAAAGACCTCTTTTCATGTGCGTGCAATCGATTTGAATCATCGAGAACTTGACTGTAATGGGTGCATCTGAGTTCCCCACAACAAAGTCCCCTACATGGTAATCGATCCAAATTCCGGGGTCATCTAAGTAACACTTAGTTTGAGCAAATTGGCCATTTGAGGTTGATAGTTGAAACCTAACAGGCTTCAAGTCCCACCCACGGATGTGCTCCGGGCTATAAGCCCGACGACCGAGTCGCATGTTGGCCTTGCCTAAGTGGAGACGGAAGAAGAGGCTATATGTACCTTCAGGGAAGCAGAATTCTAGTTCCCCGCGAACCTCAAGCCACCAAGTCTGATGAAGGTAAGCAACCGTGCGAAACCTACAAGACAACTTGCTTCATGTCTACAACTTTCCAAACAAAAAGATGGTAGAATAGACAATGATGACATAACGATGATGACCGATATCGTAGCTACAAATAGAAGTGGAGAACCTTTCTAATCATATCATAAAGAATAAATATCAGTAATAATAATGAGCAACCAGACTATCACAAACAATGAAGCCGGTCACTATTATGTGGCAATGCATTGTTTTTTTGGTTCTAACAATTAACAAAAGATGTTAATCAGCAATCTAAATATGCATATTGAAAAATATTATTTTGTTAAAGAGCTGAAAACCAGGCAATGCAATCTAATAGAATGTTAAATATCACCATTAAACTTCACAACTACTTGGTTAGCTTGCCTGTGTGGATCATTCAATGATTACGCTTATTGATCGATTGCATTACCTTTCCTACTCATCATCTTTTTAACTATCATAGGACAAGCTAGAAATGCTTGAAACACATGAAAAGCATCATGAATCTCATCAGAATTATATTGATTTAACTTCCTGTATCAAAGCAAGGTTCTTAAGTATATGAGAAAGGCTGCAGAAGGGATATTTACTTTGATTCTGCTATTGGAATGAAGCTCCAGTATCTCCTATCACCAATTCCAGTTATTGCCAATGCCTTGGACGAAATCTCGATACAGATCAAACCTCCATTTTTGTCCAAGTAAAATTCCTGCATGTTCCACCACCAAGTTTCTCATCAAACAAGAACAGCATCAATTTTTCAGTGAATCAGGTGACTGATCAGAGGTGATAAAAGATCCGTCTCTATGCATAAAGAAGGAAAAAAGAATCAGAATTTCCGAATTCTAAGATCTATAGAATAAGAAAAGAAACCGAGAAAATTGACCCATACCGTGTGTTCCCCGTCAAAGGCATTCCGACGACAAAGTAGCGCGAAGATCTCCTTCTTGCCAAGCTCGCGCCTACCGGAACTCTCTTCGCCCAACGCTCTACGCAGCAAATACCTATAATTCCTCGGAAGCTTTGTCTCCCACACGAGATCCGCCGAAGCCGCCCCTCGGAACACCCGGGAGAGGCGCGCAAGCCGGCAGATCTGGGTCGGGTCTAGCCGTAACATGATCTCCGCGACGCAGCCCTCAGGCAAATCCCCGAGGCCGGTCCGATCGTTTCCCCCTTCCGATCCAGCGGCGCTCGAAGCTCCGGCCCCCATTCCTCGCACCCTAACTCTAGCCTCCGCAAACCGTACACTCCGACCACGGCGACGACGACGGCGACGGCGATCAAAGGAGCGATTTCTACGGCGTCTGGGGGATGGCTAGGTGAGGCGGAAGCCGTAGAGTGTGAGAGATTTGGATGTGAGCAAAAGGGCGACGGCGGATCGAGCCGGAGAAAGCGGCGGATTCAGGTGGCTGAGGAGAAGGCGACCATCCATTCTTCCGGCCAAAGCCAAAACTAGTGTTTGTGGTTGTGGATAATACAAATCATTATAAACTAAAAGAGAAGAAGACCAACCAGCCGAAGCAGCAGTAGCAGCAGCAACTCTTTTTCTTTCATTTATTGCAATATTTATTATATTTATTTTTGGATAATTAGTTTAATCTTTCAATTCACCTGACCACTTCCCTTGATAGGTCATATCTTAGCGATTATGTTGCGGTAAATTATAAAATCTGGAAATCTCGCATATTGCCTTTAGGAATTTAAGAAATTTGTAAAATACCCTTTTGACTATTTTCCGGTTTTATGGATGAAATTTAAAGGTATTTTAAAACGACACATCGTTTGCGATAATGTTGGATCATGTATATTTTTTAAATGTCCTACCCTTGAACGTAGGAAATATAATTTCACTTAAACTCGATATAATATTTATAAATATAAAAGATATCTAATAGAATTTTATCTGAATCGATTCATTATCATCCCTACTTGAAGGTCACGGGCAAAATGATAAAACTACCATGTTACTTGTGGTAAGTGGGCACAAAATGGATGATTAAAGTGCACATGTTGAATTATTCCGAATTAAATGAAATTATTAAGCATATAGGCAGTTTGTTTTATTATAGGCATGTTGACAAACAAATGATGTATATGGTGTATAATATTACAAGTGGAGATAAGAAAAGGGATTCAATATAGAAAATGTAAAGTTACATAACAAAAATTTAATGTTGTTTTGTTTTTTTATATAAAAAATAGAAAGGGAAATCATGCTTTTTGGAGCTAATAATTCAGTGCACATTGTTTCTGTTCTCCATCATTTTACCGTCTCTGTTTGAAAAAAAAAAAAAAAATCAAATAAACATCCCTTCATAACCTTTGAGAATGACAGTCTAAGATACTCATATACTATTTGATCATTCAGTATGGTAGAATTTAACAACTAATTTCTACAACGGTAAGAAGCTAATGTTTAACTTCTACATTGTGTACAAGTTTATTGTAGAAGTTAGCAAATAGCTTCTACAAATATATTATATAATCATTCGACTGTGTAGAAACTAATTACTAGCTTCTACAATGGTGATTTTATGTTATTTCACAAACTTCTACTCCGACATTGAGTGAGTTATTAGGTCAAAGCAACCGATATACATAATTGCATCGTAAACTATTTGCCGTGAGACTTGATTATCATACACAAGTAGTGTGGCATACCTTCGCTAACCGAAGTTAAAATTGATTATGAGTTCGTTGGAGCTAAGCTAGAACATTAAAGGGCTGGAGCTAAGCTAGAACATTAAATCAAACTTGAATAACCACAAAAAAAAGGAATCAGAATAATGCCTAATTGTATTGTCTTCTGTTGGACTCATACTGATAAAAACATTCACAAGCCAAGCAACAACAACAAAGTATTATTCATTATCAATTGTTTTTTTTTTCTTTTCCTTTTTCCCTTTTTTTCTTCATTTTCATAGACCTCTGCAATTTGATCCAGTGTAACTTTCATCCAAATACCTCCTCCTTGCAAATCGGGCATGCCTGCTTGAATAGCAAGATTCTATTATATATCCAACAAAACTTAGATCTTTTATCATTTAACGAAGTCATGATGTTATCACAACAATTGCAAAAAGAAAAGCAGAAGATGATGAAATTACATGTCAATCAAAAGATTATGTAGCAACATGAGTATTCTTCTTCAACAACAATAATAGCACCCAAACCTTTATTCTATTTCGTGTGATCGGTTATATATGGATCCTTCTAGACCAATAGACTCGATCCCTTATTATATTTTCTACAGTATTAACTAATATTTATTGAGTCCCTTTGTCTCATGCACCTTTCACTCTAAGGACTTATTTACTCAATAGGAGAGGAAAGGATAGGAGCAGAGTTCAAATGGAACAGTTAAATTGCCCTTCCAAAAGTGGGTAGATGCAAAGGATAAAGGAGAAAGAAAAAACTTAGGTATGTTGCATTTTCAATTAAAATTTTACATGATATTACTCCTAATCCGAGAATATATCTTGATCAACTTTTTTTTTCCAACCACCTCTACTCTCTGATCTCTTGTCTCTTCTGTTACCCCTCTCCTTCCCCTTCTCCTATTATTCTCCCTTTCAGATAGATAAATAAAGCACAATAAGTTTCACTCTTCTACTTATAGAATCTATTAATTGTCTTTGAACGTATCCGTACTATGTCAACCTATTTTGATTTCAGTCAACAACATAACGAGCATTGAAAAGGGAATATTTCTAATATATTCTAGTGCATATATCTATTTCAGTTTTGAAGCTGCTAGATTAGTTACAAGATACTGATATACTTATGCCAACAGCAATTTTCCAATAACTATAAAGTTTTCATGATTCTCTAACTGTAAGCTCCATACCCTTTCATCAAGCTTCCTTTGCATTACATCTTTAGTCAATTGTGATTTCCAGCTTCAGTTGTAGGTTGATACTTTCTTTTCATAGTAATGCTAAAACATTTTTCAATCTTTATTCTAATAGAAAAAACATAATTTCCATTTGTAGATATCATAAACATCAAAAAGTACGAAAATGTAACCTTGTTTTCCTTCAACCAGCGAATGATGCAATGCGAATGGTAACAATGGTTGCAAGGCAAGGTGATCAACTTCTGTCTTTTGTAATTTGATTTACAAATGACACATCTGCATAAGAAAGCTCATCATCATTACAAGACAAATCTTAAAAGAAACATTCTGTGAGCTAGTTGCATAATAGCAATATTGCTTGATTATAATTTTTTACAACTCCTATCTAAAACAGTAATAGCCTGGGTATTTATATAAATGGAATTTCAGCAGTAAAATATGCAAAACAATTTAATTCGTCATTTGGCACGTCAACGAAATGTTCTATATTTGTTACATATATACACAATTTACTTGAAAAATATTCTGCAAGGACACTAAAAAAGGTAATTAAGATAAACATGCAGGGACTTTTAGAGTAAACAACTTCAGCAATTTTAAATGAAAGATTGATAAAAAAAACCATTTCTAAGTTTCTAAGTGACTATGATACATACTCTTCGTTGCCCTTTCTCGAGAAGAAACTGCGTCTGTGCTCTAGGTCCCTCAAATAAGATATAAGCTCGTCCGACAAACCTCTGCTTTCGCTACCTATTGCATCCTCTAGCGACTGTAATTGCTGTTTAGAGCAGAAAGAATCCTACATTAGCAATGGGGGCTGTTTTTAGAAAATGAAAAGTCAATTCTGGTGGATGTGAATTGTCAAAATTCTGTTTATATGTGTCCTAATTAGTTACTAGCATCTTCTCTATCTGTCCCAAAAATCTTAAAGTTCAATTCTACTAAAAGGTCCTTCGTGGTCCACTCTTCAACGTTTTTATCCAAACGTTGAGGATAAATTAGACAAACAAATTTCTATTAGCATAAGCATGTTGACATATTATACCTCATAAGACATGGAATCTGAGTCGATGTTGTCTTCTCTTATAACCTGTATATCATGAAACATTTAACCAAGATGTGAGTAGAATACCATAGATTATCATTAAAAGGGTTGGATTGTCAAACAACTACCCGTCTAGGATTGCCATTAGATGAAGATCCAGCATTTCGTGTAGAAGACTCTGTTGTGTTTTCACCTAAATTGAGCCACAAAAACGAAATTAACACACATATGAGAATGAACAAAAATTATGCAATAAATCATACTCTACAATAAAATGTTGAAAATTTGTTTACTAGGCTGTATAAATAGATGCATTAGCTTTTAATTTTCAAATTTGAAAAAGGATGGTAGTAATTTATCACAAGCAGCAAGTTGGTTCAGTTGAAAGAGAATTCAAATAAAAGAAACTTCCAAATTCTTGCTACTTTTTCAGAATACATAAATACACAAAGAATTTAAAATCAAAATTGATTTATGATTTACCATCTTCTGGATGATTTATTGTACTTTCTAGTGCATCAGCAGAACAATCCTCCAGTAATTGGTACTGTTGAGCTAGAGCTTCATCATATGCTGATGCTGATTGGAGATTACTTCCACCACGAGTCCTTTGGCTACTTTGGCTGCTTTGGCCAATCTCATGATTTGGTCTATATCTATTGCCTGAATTCTCCTGGAACGACTGATAAACACTTGCCTGCAGAGTAGGTGCACAGAAATTTACATTGTACTAACTGGTGAGTAAGAACATTTCCTTTGTAAAAATATTGGAGTGATGTGTAATATTGCCATATTGAGGAGCTTCCATACATAATTCTCTGAGGATATTATTTAGGGGAAATGATTAGGAAACAACCTAATATGAATCCCCTAAACTTTTGATTGCTCTTCTTCTCCATTGGTACAAAAACGTAAGTTTTGTGTTCTAATTCTATCAGTGACAGTATACTATTCTGAATACATATCACCAGTTAAGTGGCAAGCGTTAACAATATAAGTTCAAGATAGATGGATCACATGTCACCGATTAACTTCAACAAAAACAACACTTATGATAAGTCACAGTATCAAAGTTCTATGGAGAACCAAATTTTTTCAAGTACTAAGAATATATTTATCAACAACATATATCATACCATGTTTGCCTCAACTATTTAGGGCCACCAACATGGATTATGTCCCTTCACTATGATCCATGCAAAGCTAATAGAGTAATAGCCGGTAATGTTCAAATCAATTAGACCATTATATACGAGAATTTTAATTTTTCTTGAACTCCCACTATCCCTTACCTCCTTACACCTTTCATGCTAATTGATTCAACTAGTCTAACTTGTGGGGATCAAAGGTACACATTCCTTAAGAAACTAAAAAAAATTGTTTTAATAAAGTGAAGCCAATAGGCAGGTTGTATCAACTGAGTATCAATATTTTTAACATGTTGAAAATATGAAAGCATTGGGATATGCACACAGGATAAATAGTACCACATGATGAAAGATATAATTGCGAAAGACATCAAGGTCTCTGTCGGATGCATCCCCATGTGTATATGCTAGCAAGCAGTCTTGCATGGTAATCCTTTCAAACTAAGATGGATTCCCACACCACAAAATGGTACTATTACTCATAGTATGAGTATGGCAACATGAAAACTTAAGAAATAAATGTTGAATATGATATGTCCTCAGTATAGATTTTTTTTTTCTTTCTGCATATTATGTTAGTAAACCAACACATGCCCAAGGATTAAGATATGTGTTTCATTTAATTTATAATTCCTAAGAGCAATCATTAGCTATATAACTTATGCACTAGTCACTGTTCAGGCTAGTAGCCCCCGTGATTTACCTCCTTCGTGTTGGCCCTGGGACGGGTTGGCAGAGGCGCTGAGGGCGAGCGAATCGCCTTTTGCCATCAATCATTAGCTATATAAACACAAACAGTTTCAAAAATGTAATTGGATACCCAATTAGAGGATGACCTAACTGACAGGTTGTAGGGTAATGGTAAAGGTGTATTACATTAAAAACACTGCATTTATTTGTCATTTCTCTGGATCAATTTCCCTCTACAAGATGTAAGCTTTAAATATTAATAGGCTTACGATGGCCCTTTAAGATAAAAAAGCGGACAAGAAGAAAATACACCCCCAATTCATTGTCATGTCTAAAGGATGAAATCTTTTCCTTTCTTAATGTCTAATGAACAAGTTTATAAATTTACATGCATTGGTTCAATTGAAAGATAAAGGATATTGAAAAATCCGTCATAAGAAAAATGAAAGGATCACTAGATGGGAAAGGGAAATAGACAATATCTTCTTCAGATTGTTTCTTGAATTTATACAGAAGGTAAATAGTAATCCAAATATGTCACATCAGGGATTTATACTCTCCTTGTATGGTTGAAAGCAATAAACAAGTGTAAATATTTTATTGGAAAGCTCCATAGTTCATATAAAATCACATGCATAGGTAGCTAACTTAATCTTATGGGTTTAGTGACCATTCAGAAACAGGTGAAAAAAATGGGAAAACACTAAGAGAACTCACCTGAACTGCTATTTCATCAAGATAATAAGCTCCTTCCATATGATCTTCCAAGATTTTTACCACGTAAGTGCCTGGATCGTGAACAGTTACTTCCTGCTTTTCCTGGGTTGCAAGTTCTTCCACCATGTTCACAGTCTACCTCAAAGAATCTCTTTTACTCTGAAGGAACATTAGTTAAAAATAGTATTAATAGCAAAATATACAGAAAAGGGCACACACTTCATCTCTTCAATGAAGTTTCCATTGACTAGAATACTATTGATGTACAATAATTAGTTAAATGCATGGGAAATAGTTAGGAAAGAAGAAGTATTGCAGTAGGTGCAGGCAGAGGGGAAATACACCAAATGAGTAAAAGATGAGATTCTAAGAAGCTTTGCGCCCTTTCAAAGCTGCAACTGGTGTAATGAGTCGCCTTCTACAGCTAAAAGATAAGAAAATTCTGCATGTTCCTAAGACAGAAATGAAAAGACTACTAGGGTTCAACTGATCTTCTCGTAAGTCCAATCGGAAGAGTATAAACTTTTGTCAAAAAATATAGAAAAGAATCAACGAGAGTAAAGGATATCTGATTTTTACCCTTCCCTATGCAATTGCAAACCATCATTTATCCTGTGGCAGATAAGCTGCGCAGAAGACTCTATGCAACATGAAAGTTTCCCAGACACTTTTCCAGGATAAATTCCTCTTCACATAACTCAAACAGGACGTTCAAACCATAAGATGGAAAGAAACTAGACAATTTGAAGGGAAAAAAAAATCCTGATAAAGTTAATTCAACTATGCTAAAGAAACAATTAAAATGAGAACCCCAACAAATCAAACAAAAAAAAAAGATGCAAACACCATATAAAAATAATAGAAAAAACACTACGCAGATTTAGAGAAATGGCCAGCTTACTTTCTAGCTAGAATAGCATAGTGAAAAGTGGGTGCGGATCCTACCAAGAGAATCATCATTGATTACTGTCCCAAAAAAGTTGTTCTCAAGAACCAATAATATAGAAACACTCATCCTCCCAACAAAAGAGTACAGAATACTCCCAAAAAAGTTGGTACAGCACACACCACCACTCTAGTTCTATCCGGCTTCCCCAAATTCAAGAGATCAAGGGACATGCGATCACCAACTAAAATCTCACTCAAATAGTTGAAGCATATACACCTACTCAACCATGCACACCTTTTATCAGAGTAAAATAGATGGAAGGACCAAAAAATTCTAAATTTAGCACGAAAATTAGACGATGAAGGATAAAAAACTCACTTTGCGATGTGTTGGTTGCTCCTGCTACTTCTGCCCTTTCTGCACAAACACATATATAGTTTTTTGAGGTCGATCGGTGGGTGGCGTGCGGAAAGATTCCCGTTTTAGAGTTGGAGGCGGGCCAGAACCATCTGGTCGGCGGGGCGTGTTCGTCAAGGAAAGCGCTCGTCCGCTATTGGCGTATTGACTTCAGGTCTCCCCTTGCTGTGGCCCAGCACCCGCACTGTGCATGGAAACCGACAGCATCCGAGCATCAGCTACGCGGCTTCTTCCGTCACGCCGGCTGTTGAATCCTCTGTGGTCGCCGTCTCTCCCTATCCGATCGCCACGGCGGCTCCAAGTCATCCGTTGTGCTCGGCGAAAAATTCATTTTTACCCTCGTGGTTTATCTAATTTTTGTTTTGCCCAAACATTAAATTCTGCTCCCTGTAATTTGTAAAATTAAATTAAAATATCTTCTTCTTCAATTCCAAGTACCGTGTAAATTTATTGAAATATCTTTTAAAAATTAACAATTTTTTTTAAAAAAAAAGATCTCTTGAGTCATAACATATTTATTTATTTTTAAAAATTAGGGTACAAATCAAATGTGCGCCCATAGTTTTTATTTTCGTCAAATGGACGCTCCATTTTTTTATTAAAATCATATGAGTATCCTTCTGCCCCTTTTTAAAGTGGTATATTCAAAATACTCTTATATTATTTGATCATTCGGTCGTATAGAAGCTAGCAATTAATGTAAAAGTTAACAACTAATTTTTACATGTTCTACAACATGTAGAAGTTAATAGGCAATAGTTACACGTAAAAATTAC
>JBAMIB010397464.1:0-20598 GCA_037177415.1 Kaempferia rotunda | reverse complement strand
AAGCTCCTGCACACTTAGTCAAGGTTAGCAAACACAGGACCTAGCTTAACTAAGTTGGTCACATCAAAACCAACCTGGGGAACAACGTATATATCTAGGATTGCCTGTTCACATCAAAAAGCAAATAGAGAAGAAGTGAAATTCCTATTCACAGCTTTGAGCACTACCGTTTTTCCTAGTGCTTACTTTTTCTAATCGATGTCTATCTAATGGAATGCCTGTTCATCGTAAAAAGATTAAAGTGCAAAAATCCCTTGGCAGCCTTAAAGAACACACTATATTTTCCCCTTGCTGTCCCATGATCTTATAGAATAGAACACGAAGTATCATGGCGTTATCCATTCATTCATGTCATTATTTCTTTAGTTTATGACTACCAAAATTTATGGAATATTAAAATAAATTATTATATACATTGTGTTTGAACATCTACCATTAAACAGCCTGACAGACCAGATGAGCTCAGAAGAGTAGAAGCTCTAGGAGGGAAAGTCCTGTACTGGGACAGTTCTCGTGTCTTAGGAGTACTGTCCACTTCTAGGTCCTCTGGGTACGTAAGTTCATATATGCTACCGCTCCTTTTGGCAAAGTTCAATATAGCCAAACATGGTCAGGTATAATCGTTATCGTGTATGCATGCAGGAGACTATGTTCTAAAGCCTTATGTCAGCTCTGAACCTGAATTTATGGTGATTGAACGCACTGAAGAAGACCAATTCCTTATCCCGGCGAACGATGGGTTATGGGATGTGATATCAAGTGGCATGGCGTGCAGAGTGATAAAGAAATGCCTGGAAGAGAAGCCATCTGATTCTGATAATGGTACTCTCATTCTGCTGTCAGAGATGCGGCTGGCGTGCTCGCAAGGCTTGCTATTTGTCGAGGGAGTTTTGACAATGTCACTGTGATGCTGATGGTGTTCTACGACTTCCATGGCTGATTGTGGACTCTGAGCAATTGGTCATTCATCAAGCTCCCTGCCCTTGATAGTAACCTCTGTTTTGGATTACTCACTGTATAGAAGTGAGGAGTGTTCAAACTGCACAAATGCTCACTCTTAGTTGTCTTAAATGTACAGAAACAATAAATACTGATAGCTTTAACTTTCGAAAAGATTTTCTTGTTTATAAAATATATGCCTGCCTAGAGGTGCACCAGCGGTTCAGGTTCAAGTTGCTAACGACATCAAGCTCACCTCAGAAAGGGCAAGTGTTTTGGCTGGAAATATCAAAAATTTGGAAATGACTGCACTTCCATATATTTAAGCTACAGATCAAAGTTATGGTGTTTTCGTTCCGTTTCAGTAACTTATTATGGAAAGATTCTGGTTTTGCATATGAAAATGAAGATGTTAGAGAAGAAGCTTCCTTGACAGTTAAGCTTGCTTATCTGACGTTGTCTTGCGAAGCTTGTCTCTATTAAAGCTTAAGTTCCTTGGATATCCTGATGCTGCACTTGCGACTTCTGGGCTTCTTTATTTCATGCCTCCAAAGGCACTTGGTATGTTAGATTTGAGGGATTGCTGACCTTTGTTAGAGGCTACTTTGTCACACTTCCATGAACAACATCCGCAGATTGAGTCGTGTTCCAAGTGAAGAAAACGTTTCTGCCAATTTAACATGTCACTGGGAAGCATACCAATGAGATATCTAAACTGTTCGGCTGCAAAATGTCTAGCGATCGCTGCAAGGTCGCCTTTGCGGCTAATACCAATCACTTATAGATGGTGCAACTGTGAGAATGTTGTCTTTAGATATCATCACATTCTAAATTTTGCCAAGTTGTTCCAGTGGAGATCACATTATAAATCTATTGTCCACAGGAGATCAAATTTTCAACAGTTTACCTGTGGATAAATCAAACAAGTGTGATACTATGACAAACCAATATTCAAATTCCAGGCATCTTGTCCATCACTGCAAAAACGTTGGAATTAAGGACTTAAAATCATCCGATACCAGAATACTTACGAGATTTAGGTTGACTTACTGTTTGCATCAGTTTTCTCCAACGCCTCACCCGCATGGCAGAGTAATATCTTTCAGCTTCTAATAGTAGCAAAATCAATGTGAGTTACATGCACTCAATACTTGTTACTTCACCACTCCAATCCTTATAAATTCGAACTCTTCATTGCCTAGAGGAATTCCAGTCACTTGAATGCTGATTCACTTGAACACAACTTGTGAGCAGATAAAATTTGTAAATCTCACCAGTAGTCACTGCAGGAACACTCCCCGTTCCTAATATGATGAAAACGGTTGGAATCCCTCAAGATAACATCTCTTCCAGTGGCTTTTGATATGCATTTGATTGCATTGTGACAGTCTCCACAGACACGAAGGTTCTTGAATACCCGAATCGGCTTAGGACCTGATGTGTTTATGAGACCAAAAGCAACTGCTATCTTCTCGCTGTGCTGAAGTAGGTATTGTTCCTTCAGGTGGTCCTCTATGTCATGAAGAACAAAGTTGGTGTCTGGCACATAACCCATTTCCTTGATTCTGGCAAACAATTCGTCCAACTTAGCATAGATTTTCTGAGCTTGCGGATGACTAGTATCTCCCACATGAAACTTATGAATGATGTTCTCTACTTCTATCCAGCTCAATCCAGCTTCTTTGTTAAGATTTCTCTCCTTCATAGCATGCCTAACAGTCGCTACATCCTCCCATCTACCTGCCTCGGCGTACATATTAGAGAGCAAGACATAGGCTGCTGGGTCCTCTGGAGCCAACTCCAAGATTCTTTTGGCGGCAATTTCTCCCAACCTGATGTCCCCATGCACGCTACAACCACCAAGCAGTGTCCTCCACACCAAGACATCAGCTCTTAACGGCATGGAATTTATGAACTTAAAAGCATCCTCCAAAAGACCTGATCGGCCAAGCAGATCAATCATGCAGGCATAGTGCTCCATTGTCGGAGTAACCCTGTGGTCCTTTTGCATTGCATGGAAGTGTTCCCATCCTTGTCCAACCAAACCTGCATGACTACAAGAAGACAAAACAGCAACATAGGTTATTGCATTTGGCTTAACACCTGCAGACACCATATTCTGATATAATTTAAGGGCTTGATCCGCATCCCCTTGTTTAGCAAAACCAGTTATCATTGCGGTCCATGAAATCACATTGTGATCGTTCATCTCACCAAAAGCTCGGCAGGCATCATCTATACTACCACATCTTGAGTACATAGATATCAGAGAATTACCAATGGCCAAGTCCGACCGAAGTCCTACTTTTAACAACTGGGCATGAAACTGTTGGCCTTTGCTCAGCATTCCAATACTTGCTGCTGCGCTCAGCAGGCTCGCGAAGGTAAATGCATTGGCACCCATGTCCATACTCTGAATCTGATAGAGCACCTCAATTGCTTGTTCATAGTTATAATTCTTAGCACATCCATCTGCCATTGCATTACAGGAAACCACATTTTTTTCATACAATGAATTAAAAGCTCTAATGGCCTCTTCCATCCTTCCAAATCGTGCATACATGCTGACCAAAGAGTTCCCTACAAAATTTACATATGCTAGACCTGATTTGATGACTCGGACATGTATTTGCTGCCCCACCCGTGAATCCGAAAGATTTGCACAGGCTTTGAGGATGCTGGAATAAGTGAAATGATTTGGTCGAACACTTCCATTGATCATATTGATAAAAAGCTCAATTGCCTTTTCGTCATGCATGCTACTCTGAGCATAGCCTGAGATAATTGTGGTCCAGGACATGACACTGTGTTCATCCATTCGATCAAAAACTTTCCTGGAGTCATCCATCAATGAGCATTTTGCATACATGTCTACAAGGGTGCAACCAACACAGGCATCAAGAACCAATCCTGACCTAATGGCTTGAGAATGCATTTGCCGTCCAAATTCCAAAGACTCCAAGTCACTGCATGCAGAAATGACGCTGCTTAGTGTGAAACGATCAGGCTCGAAATCGCTAAGAATCATTTCCAGGTACAAGTCAAGTGCATCTCTACCACGACCGTGCTGTCCATACCTGGATATCATTAGAGTCCAGACAACAGCGTTCCTTTCAAGTATTCCATCAAACACCTTGCGGGCGGATAACAAGTCATCATTCTCAGCGAACATGTCTATCAAAGCACAACCAACCGATGCGTCCCACCAGAAAAATCCCATCTTTACCACAAAACCTAGAATTGCCCTTCCAATCCACTGGTATTCTGATTTAGAGCAAGCTTGAATCACGCTACAGAAGCTGAATTCGTTGGGGATGATTCCAGTTTCGAGCATTTGGCAGAACATGGCGATGGCTCTCCCTTTCATACTATTTTGGGCAGCATAAGAGATGAGTGCGGTCCACGACACGACGTCTCTTCTGCTCCCCATTTTTTCGAATATGGCAAGGGCAGCCTCCCACTCCCCGCATTTGGAGTAGAGAGAGATGAGGGAATTGGTGACGACAGAGTCGAACTGGAGGCCCGAGTCGAGAAGGCGGCGTTGGACTAGGAGGCCACGACGAAGGTCCCGGGAGCGGATGCAGGACCTGAGGAGGACAGAGTAGGAGACGAGGTCGGCGGGAATGCCTCGGTCGGCCATGAGGTCGAGGGTGGAGAGGGCATCGTCGATGCGGCCGGAGTCGGCGAGGCGGATAAGGCGATGCTTGAGGGCTTCAAGGGAGGGATTCCTCGCGGAAATCCGACGGAAAGATATGGCGGTGGGATTGCTGCGGCCATGAGGGCGGACGGAAGGATTCGAAGGAAGAAATCTGGCAGCGAGGTGAGCTTCGGCGACGGCGACCATCGCGCCGCCCATCCAACCAGGCACGCTACTGGCTACCGTATTGGTTAAAAAAAAAAAAGAAATATCGTATCTAATTTATTAATTTTTAAAAAATTATTATTATTATTTTGAAAATTCTGTCGATTGGAGTCATTCTATTTTATTTTTAAAATATTAATAAAACAATTTTGATTAAAGTAAGTAAAAGGATTTTATTTTATACCAGTCATTTTAAGGAGCACAGAGAGACGACCATCTAATTTTAATCAAAAATGGGATGTCGACCATTTGATTTTTTGCCCAAAAGTATTTGAATGTAAAATTATTTCTAAATTAGTCAATAAAGATAGGTTAAACAAAAAAATATTTTAAAAAGTAAATATATTATTAAACAAAATGTATCGGATTTTATGGAAAAGGTACCTTCCTACTTAAAATCCGCAACGACTGTCCATTTGTGCCGTGCGAATTCAGTTGCCATTGGCAATTCCTGTTCGACTGACCAGCCATGGCCTGCTGTTCCTCTTCCGCCCCCGTCGCCGCCTCTGCGCCGCCCCCTCTCTCTCTCCGCCCTCTCCGCCGCCCAGGAGCCGCATCCCTCACCCTTCCGGTCGCCCGGGCATACAGCCGCCTCGCCCCCGTCCGTGCTGCCCTCTCCGACCCCTTTGTCCTCGAGATCGCCGAAAAACTCGAGGACTCCCTCTCCTCCGCGGCCGCTGCCGCCGCTTCTCCTCCCCCTCTCCAGAAGCTTCGCGACTGCTCTTCCCAGTCCTTGCTCTCCAAGCGCTGGCCCTCCAACAAAGACGAGCCCTTCCGCTTCACCAATCTCGCTTTCCTCAAGAGCTCCCTCCTCCTCCCCGCTTCCTCCCCAATCGCCCTTCCCGTCGAAACTCCTCTCGATTCCCCCTCTCCGCACCTCCTTGCTGTAGTCGATGGCCGCGTCGCTCCCTCTGTTTCCCGCCTCGACGCCCTTCCCACCGGCGTCTTCGTCGGCAGCGTGTCGGCCATTCCACCAGGACCCACCCTCGACCGGGTCGTGTCAGCCCTTACCGGAGGGTTTACTGACGGGGACCTCTTCTGGGACTTGAACGGTGTCGGCGCTCCTGATTTGGCTGTGATCTTTGTGCCCGCCGGAGTTAGGGTGGTGGATGAGCCTATTCACGTGCAGTTATGCTACTCCGAGGGCGGAGACGTTGGGTCCGAGTGTCTTCCTGTGTCGAATCCGAGGGTATTGGTTGTGGCCGAGAAGGGAGCGGAGGTTGTCATTGTGGAGGAGCACTTGGGGATTGAAGAGAATGCAGAGAGGTGTTACTGGGCAAACTCCGTGATGGAAATTTCGATCGGAGAGGGTGCCAAGGTCGTGCATTCTTATTTACAGAAGCAGTCGGTAAATGCTGCTCACATCAAGTGGACATCCACTCGTCAGGTGAATTATGTCAATCCTTTGATAGATTCTTAGGGTTTGTAACAGCTTGTTTTCATTTCTGTTTATGAATTTTGCATTATGATTACAGTTCGTAGTTCTAATCCTTCTGTGAAGTGAAGGGGGGAAATTAAGGTGGTCAGGGAAATCAAATGAATACCTTTCCTTATTGTAGTTCACTCCTCTTTTGGTATTATAGGGCTATACTCCAACGAACATTGCTTGATCTTTCACATGATGGTATAAGTGTTAGTTGGAGAGAAAGCTGCAGGATAATGTTCTAGATTTGTGTAAGCTAATTTTGACAGGTTACCATGAGACTTGGTGACTTGATTTATCTACATCATTCACAATAAAGATTGAAGGTCTTGTTCTCTATTGAGTAGCAGCAAGGATATGTTGGATGTTTCCTGTTTCTGCAAAAATTAAAGCAGATTTATTTCACTAGGATACAAAGCCTTTACACAAACAATTCATCTGTGGATACATTACATATATACCAGGAGTCTATACAACAGTTCTTGATACAGTGCCTTCTACTGTGAAAAAGAAAATTGCAGATGTTTTAGTTGAGTAATTCAATTAAAATGGATGAAACTCACTATCTGGGCGTCTGTCTCTCTCCCCTCAAAAATTGAATTTTAATTAAGTGATAAAGTGGGGTTTGTGTGTGTGTGTGTGTGTGTGTGTAAGTCATTTTATATAATCTTCAGACCATTTCACTTAAGTCGTTTAACTTTATCAACCTACCAAACCGATTATACAGAAATTGAGATGTTGGTCTCAACATTCAAATTTGAGTTGGATGAGACGGCATCCATAGTTATTTAATAGAATTTTTTGTATGCTACAAGAAGTTTGTTGTCTTGTGAAATTTTGATAATAACATACATCAGTGTGGAGATTGTAATGTAAGTGCAAAGTGTTAAACAAAGCTTATTATGGTTGAAATCTGAATCAGAATGTTTCCAAGCATCTAGAATCTTGGGGGTTCCTAGGTTTCTCATGGTTAAATGTTGAAACAATGTCTAATAGCTGCTTTTTGTTTCACATAGTTAGGCAAACTAAAATCACCTTTATTTAACTATGGTCTAAATAGTTGAAATTTGGTCACTTAGTCATCTGTTCCATGCTAATCACTAATGTCATACAACATTGGTACCAGGACAGCAGGATGCCTTGCCAAGAATTATTGACTTATCCAAACTACTACGCTGATATCGCAAATCATGTTTTCATAGAGTAAACATTTGCTGCAGTTGAGATTTTAGTGATCACATGTTTAAACACAATATGAAGCTTATTGAAAGTTGTATTTTTATAGTTTTCCATTTGTATATGCAAATGAGGAAACAAATACATGTACGATATTTTGCAGTAATGAATTAGATTGTCACTGGGATACAATTGCCATACAATTTTTTGTCAATCTAGGATACGAATAAGACCATGTCTGTGATATTGTTTTTTCAATGTGTTCCAGCTTTCATTCAGTATGCAAGCAAGATACAGTTTCAAGTGTCGTACAACTTTGAGTATTCTAGCCACATTGTATGCTTGATTAATTTTCTTGCACAGCTTCCAAATTCTGATATGCGACAAACATGACAAGAGAAGAGTGAAAACAAGCAATGCTGAAGTTACAAATTGTAGAGAATTAGTTTTTTTTTTTAACTTGGAGCTTTTAGTTTCCCAAGGTTGTCTATTTTAATGAAAGATGATTCGTTCTGCAAACATGGGTTTCAATAATTTTTTTAGTACCTTTATTTTCAGGAAGCATCCAGTATTTACGAGCTTATTGAGGTTAGCACAGGTGGAAGACTGAGTAGACATAATCTCCATATTCAACAATTAGGCCCTGATACCGTGAGTGAGCTAGCAGCGTTTCATATATCTCGGAACGGCCAGACACAAGATCTGCATAGCGCATTAATCTTAGATCACCCTCGAGGGTATTCACGCCAGCTTCATAAGTGCATTGTATCTCATTCCTCAGGCCAAGCTGTATTCGATGGTAACATCAGGGTCAATAGGTATTCAGATTCACTATGGAATCAGAGAATGCATCATTTGAATTACTGATTTCCCTTTTATGATCTGACCTGGTTTAGCATTTCTTAGATTTGCACAACAAACTGATGCTGGACAATTGACAAGAACACTTTTGTTGGCACCTCATGCGACAGCCAATGTCAAACCCAACTTACAAATCGTTGCTGACGACGTGAAGTGCTCCCATGGAGCTGCTATCAGTGACCTCGAAGAAGACCAGCTCTTCTATTTCCAGGCACGCGGTATCGACCCCAAAACAGCAAGAGATGCCCTTGTGTTCTCATTTGGAGCCGAGGTGATATCACGCATTCCATTTGAGCCTATAAAAAAGAGTGTAAGTAGTCAATTAAAGCAGTTGCTATCGACCCAATGACTCGATGATGATTTGATGGATCGAACTGCCTCAGCTTTCACTCCAATTTTCAAACTTTGATGAATGATACAGACTACATTTGCTAGTTGGCGATCAGTTTGCGAATTTTCCTAGTGATTAAAATGTATGTAGTCTGAGTGGATTTTTCCCTCTTTTTTTGAGCATTTGTGTTTAACTGTACGGAATAATTTGCAGTGTTATATTTATTTAAAGGATTACTCTCAAAATTTAATTATCTATCGCTCAAATTTTTAGACGAAAGTAGTGTGAAACAATGACCAATGCTCCAAGTCGTTGAAATTGCCCGTTTACTTTGGATGAAAAGCATATATTCATTCATCTCTAAGTGGCCCTTTACCAAAGACATTCAACAATACCTAGCAGATCATGTTTGAAAATAATGAAATGAGGTATTAAAAACTAGCAAATCCGGTCATGACTGAATGCCTTTGGTTATTCTAAGGTATGAACAACTTGCAAGGGAAGATTTGGTGAGAATCTATACAACAAAAGAAAGGAATGTCATTCAGATAGGAGAGGCAATCTAGCTATCCCATGTTGTGAAATATCTATGCTATCAAAGCTGTCCAAATCCTCAAGCTCAAAAGTACCACCATTTGCATCAACATGTTTGCCTCCAATGCCAGACTGAAGGGGAAGGATTCTCAGATAAACCGTAGGATGCTCGCCCACCGTCTCCCATTTGAGTTTGTACTTCTTGATTAGGCCTATTTGACCTGAAATGATGTGCGGCGGCCTCGGGAGAAGCTGTACAGACTTATCTTGAGGAATCACAATTTTTTCAATAGCCAATCTTGCTTCCTGAAAGAGAACTAGCGGATATTTGTTCCATGTTCTAGTGTGAATATATTGGCTAAACAGGCAATAGAAAGTGTCTTTTGATGAGAGACGACAGAAATCTCAAAGCACATACCTCTAATGCATCAACCATCTCTGATGAACTTGATTCCTTCTCTGTTTTTAAGAGATTAGCCCGTTCATTTACAAGAGCACGGATGGCTTTAGTAAGCTGTGCCAATGAGGTCGACTAAAAAACAGAAATATCCGTGAGAAACTAGCATGACCGGCAATAAAAATGAACAAAAATATTGCATCTACCTTTGTGACAAAGACAGGAATGCCACTTGACTTGGCAACTGATTGAATATGAGAGTTCTTTTTAAGTTTGGCAAACCAGGCAATACATGCGTCAGCTTCACTTATATTATCACTTATCTTAGTCATTTCATCTATTCCCAAATGCTTAATTGCTTCCATAACACTTGCCTCCGTGATCTAGAAACACCGACTAGTAAGTCAAAACTGAACTAGATTTCAGGTAACTAGAGCAGAAAATACAGATAATTGAATTACCAAAACCTGAACTGGGAATCAACAAAAGTTGCAACTTTAGAATCAATTATAACCCTATATTCAGGTAATCAACAAACAAAGCTGCAGGTTTATTAGGTACACTGCATCACTGTTTGGTTCATCATCTCTAAGATATATGATGCACAGATTCAATGATTGCTGTTTAGCTAAGTAGATTGTACTATCTAAAAACTGACACTTAGCACATACGAGCAAAACACTGAGTTATTTGAAACAAAAGTTTTGCCCCCATGCCAAATTTAGTTATCAGCTGAAAGAATTTGTTAATGTTGTGAGTTTGGCTTACAATGTTTGTGGGCATAGAAACAATAGTGTGTATGGGCTTACAATGTACAAATGAACAGCTATTATTGAGCACAATAGCTAATTTGCAAATCTAAATGATTTATCCTAAATCACAAAACTATAATTGTGGCATTACTATTCAAAGAATATGTAAATAGAAACATCATCTAATACAGGGTATCTCCTATGAAACTGTTTTACTTGATAGAATAAACTAAATTCTGTGACAGCATGACATTAACAAATACATTTGCGTGAATTAGATCTAACAATTATTGTAAGGTTTTTCAAAAATTATAAGTGGGTTACTCTTGTACAAAATACTATTTTCATCTCATCCGCAGTTTTACATGCCCATAAACAGTCACCAAGCAAATGAAATTGGGTTTGCGATGTACTGCATGTGTACTGCATGTGCATGTGTTTGCGATGCAGTGCACTTGCATCTCATTTGTATTACTCCAGCCATTTGGATTCTTCGCAGCTATTATTATAGGTAAATTGGGTTATTCTTTCTAGTCTTAAAGTATCATTCTCTGCCAGGGTATCAAATCACATGGTTATCATAATTGGACTATTCGTGATTCAAATTGTCCAATTTGAATCAGTAGAGAAATGATTTAAACCACACGTCTGAATCACAGTAGATTAAGAATTAGTAGAATTCAGTTCAAATCAGACTGATATAGTTCACATGAAGTGATTCACGATACCACATTTGTTGACTAATTGGGTTTAATCGACTAAAAAATTATGTCACTATGATTTCTAGGGTAAAAATTTTCCATTGTGTTATTGTCAAAAATTATGACTCTTTTTCTACTATTAAACATCTATGTTCTTTGTTTTCATTTGTAATAAATCGTGTTTGAAATGTTGGTTCTTTACTTGCTATGGCTGCTCTTGTTATTTTGTGATGTCATGTGGGGATGTACTTTGGATGTTAACTAGCATTTTTTATGTATAATTCCTTGACGGTCATGAGAAGGGGCCTCACTCCAGACAACTTATAAATATGACAAAACACGTTGCAGAAAAAATGCATGTGTTGACTTCTGTATTTGGGTCGAATGATGTCAATAAAAAGAGATGCTAAAAAAATAGGGACAACTAATAAGATGGTTATAATTTCTTAACTGCTCAAACACAAGTGATTCTATTTAAATCAAAAGTCAGGGACTGAAGTTTATTTGAGAACATGGAATATAAGGAAATATCTTAAAAATGGCTGATGTCATCCAATGTTCTTCCTACTTGATAAATGTAACCGCAGCCAGTCAAAGCAGTTTTCTAAGAAATTCTTTTTAGTATAGCAAAAAGCAAATAATCCAGGCAAACAAATAGAGATATTGGGTGTTCATGTATATAATACAGCTTACCCCATAAATGAAGAGGCGGAAATCTCTTTCAACTTCATGATATATATCTATCTGCTTTTTCTTTAACAGCACACTAGATGCATCACTGCTAAACTCTTCACAAGGAACTACGAAATTATTTGCATCTTTGGTTTCATCTTCCTTCTGAGAAGAAATATCACAGAAATGTTTTGTCTGAGAAAGTAGTGTTTTAGCTGTGAAGTCTTCTGTATCCATCCTGCAGATATCAAAATTTGGATGCCGGCCTATGATAAAACAAATTAAATTATTATGGAATGTCAGACAGGAATTTTCATCTTAAGGAGTAAGGATAAAAGAAAATCAACCCCTTGCTGCTGCCTTGTCAACTTTCAAAGCATAGTAAAAGAGAAATAGGCTAGAACTGCACAAAGAATTATTATACTGTCTTATAAGGCCTGGTTGGATGAAAACATAAAGCTTAGTAACCTGCAAGAAGCGCATCCACTGTGGCTTCTAGACTATGATGTACTCGTACTTCAATCTTTGAGACAATTTCTGCAGCACATGAAAATGTTGAGGGTCCTTTGCGCTCCAGAACAGTCTTTTGGTTTCCTCTTCTGCTTGCTTCTTCGTCACCTAGTGTAACACTCTTAAGGACAATCATCACTATAACAAATTAGTCTTATAGTAAGCTTATTTAAAATAACTTTTTTTAATTCATTTTGTGTGTGTGTGTGTGTGTGTGTGTGTGAAGGAGAGGAAAACTGTAGCAAATAGCATTCTGTTGAAGTGAAACATGATTTGTTATCATATCTACATTAATAGAATTATGCAAATTTGATGCGTCAACTGTTACTAGGTCATAAATTTAATTAAGGCCTTTATATTTCTTGGTAACATTTGTTAAGAAATACAAACAAATTAATTTATAACACGTACTTGTATTCCTCCCACAAGCATCTCTAAGGAAGGATTCATTATCAAATTCTCTATCGTTACTCCATGAGCAGTGGCAACAAGCTGGATGCCACGTTGAGCGATGGTGCTAGCAGCTATTGCTTCAAGTTTAGTTCCAATTTCATCAATCACAATTACTTGTGGCATATGATTCTCCACTGCTTCAATCAATACCTGGTTGACATGGAAGCGGACTAATGAATAACTATGAATACAATCCTTAAGGTGGCATTTACAATCTTACCTGCTATAGAGTTTTTTTTTTTGTTTGTTTTTAACTAGGAGAGAAATAAGAGGAAAGAAACTGAGGATCAAAAAAATTAGTTACAGATCTTACTCCATAAAGAAGAATTAAATCCTCCAAATTTTGGCATTCATCTAGTGTTTGTTCAACCTACATAATGGCATCCTTTCACAACTCAAGTTTGTGACCTCTCGATTCCAGACAACTAGTTCCTAATGGACTGATAGGATGCACAGCCAAGAAAAATATTAATCTTCATTTTTCTGATGGAACTAGTTATCCTCTCTAGCATCAATCACTATCAATGAAACCAAATACTAAGTATCCTATGCGATCTATTAGATTGCAACAGTAGCTACTAAGCATTCGAGCCCATTGATGGCAACTGCAAGAAAATCAATTTTTCAAAGACTGACTGTTTGTGACTGATTTTCCTTGTTCATTTTTATTACCTCTCAACACAAATCAGAAAAACACAGCCTATTTGAACATAAAAGGCAAAAAAGGAACTATAGTGAAGTTAGAAGAAAAAACTCTGCATCTATTATTAAATTTGTTAAGTAAATTGGATTGAATATATACAAGAATTTATACAAAAAAAAAACATTAGGGAAAAAAATATGTACATCCATACACCTATGCTGACAGTAGGAGCAAGTCTAACAGACAATTTCACTTCCAGACAAACATACAACAAGATTAAGACATGTTTATAGACCTTATGTTGCATGTTAGGGTTTGGTACTTGCAATCTACGAGCGCTACCTATCCCAGCATGAGGAATGTCACCGTCCCCACCTATCTCATTGGAGGTGTCAACAATCATGACGCGCTTCTTATAATCATCTGCAAGCATCCTTGCTATTTCTCTATTGGATTGAACAATAAAATATCAATCCAATGGTTAAAAAAAACATCCACAAGAGAATAGATGAAGCAACATATATTTTTTTACAAAAAAAAAAACAGAAACCAAAATAAAATGATAATTTGCCAACTTAAACAAGATTTTGAACTTCAAGATATTCTTAAACCAATGCAAAACCAAGAGGCTTCAAATCCTAATTAATTGGATGTAAAATATGGATCCAATCATCAACTTCATGTAGGACAAATATGACTAGTTCAAAAATAGAAGGATCAGTACAAATTACATTAGCACACAAAATATAAGACAATTACAATTGAGAAACTTTTACATTTTGTATCAATTGTCGACAGCAAGCAATGTTTACTGAAATAGAAGAATTCCATCAGTAAAAATCATGTGGCACGCGAAAGATGCTTAAAGAAAATATGGAGCATCTATAGATTATTCTAATTATGGTTATTGTTTGGTCTAATAAAATCAGGCATTTGCCAATATGTCCGGTGTATATAGCATGAACTCTAGAACCCTAGCATCGTTATAACTACTAGGAATAAAGATTGTAATTTAGAAACATAAAGGGTAAAACCTGATGATTGTGGTCTTTCCGACTCCTGGGGGACCGATAAGCAATAGTGAACCTCCATCCTTCACCAAATGCCGCAATAGATTAGCACTTCCTGCAACTGCTCGGCCGACCCGGCAAGTAAGTCCAATAATGTCTCCCTTCCGGTTCCTGATGGCGCTAATCCGATGCAATGTCCTACTGATGCCCGCCCGGTTATCCGAGGCAAAGGCGCCCATCTGACACACGGAAGCATTCCTATTACACCGATTCCTAAAAATCCTTTATTATTATTTGTGTGTGTGTGTGTGTGTGTGGAGGTGGAATGGAAACTGACCTGGGAAATGGCGTGGTGGAGGTCCTGAGAGGATATAGGGAATTCGGCAAGGAAGAAGTCGCCTGAGGGGAAGCGGGCGATAGGCCTCCTGCCGAGGTCCATGACGATCTCAACCAGGTGCAGAAGCTCCGGATGGACCTCCACTCGCCGCCGCATCTCCAGTGGGAGGAGGACCAAAAGGCGGCGAAGCTCCTCGTCGAAGCTGTCGTCGTCGCTGTCGTCAACCGCATCGCCGCAGGGCAACAAGGAGATCGAGGTCAGCAAACGAAGGCGGCGCGGTAGCAGAGAGAGGAGACGCGGAAACAGCGGCAGAGACGGCCGGCGGAGGCGGGAGAAGGGTGGTGCGGAGAACGGGCGGAGGGAGATGCCATCGAGAGTCCGGGCGGTGGCTGGGGATACGCGTGGAGATTGGGGCAGCGGCAGCATCGGACGGCTCGATGCGTCAGTTGAGCGGAAGCAGGAGAAAGAAATATTGGAAAATTTTCATTTCACCCCTCGGATTTTAAGTTGTTTCATCATCACAGTCACCAATATTTTTAAATCAGCAAATTCCAATTTGTAATTTTGCTATTTTTATACAATTACACAAAATTTACAATTTTTTAAAAAATATATATATGTGATTAAAATGTAATTTACATTTTAAAGCCGGAGTTTGAAAGCACATTGAAATGCCCATGGACTATGGTGCAGCGGTAAAGACATTCAGTTATCTCTCAAGTGCTCATGGTCTCAACTACTCATGGTTTAATTCTCATCATTTGTAAGGATTTTTTTCTCCAAATAAAATTCACAATTAAGGGATGTTGAGCTTCTGGGCTGCCCGCCGCGAGTGCTTCTCGATTTACCTTGATAGCCAGTGAACAATTTCCATCAGGAAGGATCGACCACCCAGAGGTAGTCAATGTGACTAACTAGGTTCATCGTTTTTGAAAGCACATTGAAGCCCAACAGCTGTTCATTGCCACAAACGATCAAACACCTTCACAACAGATAAAACCAGCACACTCTCCTTCTTGAACGCCTCCGACGGCCGGCGGCGAGTAACACAAACCCAAGTACATCTCTTCCGCACAATCAAACAGCGGATCCTCCATGCTTTACGCAGACAGCAAACTAATGGTGGGTGGCTAAGTGGCTTCCAATTGGATAACACAAATGGCAGTGAATAATAACAACGTCCTATCAAATACTATAAAGTATTTTTCACAAGAAATGTTGCATTTAATTTTAATAGAGAACAGTCAAATTTATTACAGAAAGAAACTTCAATCATACCAGAAATTTTGGTATGCTAAGTTTGGCCGCAGCAAATTAATTATCTCTGTTATTTAGAACAAAGAAGGCAACAATCTGTGGACGTTTTACGGAACGAAGTCTGAACACCTCTCCAAGTAAATAAAGTCGTGGGTGGTAGAAAAGAGCCAGAGTGAATGAGTCTAGCCAGTGTTCCTAATGCCTGCAGCAATCCCCTTCATCGTTAATATGAGAGTGTCTTCCAGTCCAGGGGCATACTCACTAGTTGGATTCAGCTTCACCAAATCTGCTGCCGGACTGCTGTGATCGAAATTCCTCTGTATGCGGGGCGTCACATATTCATTGAAGTTGGGATCCCTCATCCTCTTCAACGTACATGCTTGGCAAACATTTAGAGTTGTAATGTAAGCGTGGCGCAGCCGTAATCGTTGCTTCAAGTAAGGATCGCCTTCAAGGAGATCCTTGTGGCCAGCAACCTACATGAGTTTGTGATAAAAATTTTAGAGATTTCAAAACCAATCAGTGAGTGTGTTCCTGCATTCTAATGAAAGATAAGACTATAGAGCTCACCTGAAGGAGAAGGCCTTTTGTTTCTTCGTAATTAGCCCTTAGTCGATCGCCAAATGACAGTAAATCCTTGGAAACAAGCAATTTATCGTAGACAGCAGCTATTCCTGGATCTCCCTTGGCAAAGACCATCTCAACCAAGTCTATGGTGACCCTAAAGAAGGGCCACTCCTTGTACATCTCCTTGAGCGTCTGAAGGTTTCTGATATCCTTCTGTAGTACATGCTTGAAAGCTGCACCAAAGCCAAGCCATACAGGGAGGTGAAATCTTGTCTGAGTCCAAGCAAAAATCCATGGAATTGCACGGAGAGATTCTATTCCCCCACTAGGCTTCCGCTTCGACGGACGACTACCTATGTTCATTCTGCCATACTCTGTTTCAGGTGTGGCCTGTGAATTTATTTTTAAAAAAAAACATCTCAATGACAACAATAACTTCTCTTATGTAATATGAATTAATCAACTGGAGTTAGCATTGTCAAACAAGGGAATCATTAGTCAGTTACTGGAGATATAGGATTGCATAGAATCAGACAGAGGCGTAAAAAAAAAAGGAATACTTACTAGTCGAAAATATTCCACAAAACGTGGTTCCTTGAAAACAATTGAGCGATACTCTTCTGTGGCCACTGTAGCCATCTCATCCATCAGTGCACGCCATTCTGGCTTAGGTGAAACAGGAGGGTGCATACCATGCTCAAGAGTAGCTGCCGTAAAACGTTGAAGTGTTCTGAAGCATAAATTATCCTCGCCGAACGACTGTTCAATTACTTCCCCTTGGATTGTCACGCGAAATGATCCTTGGATCGTTTCCGGTGGCTGAGACAAGATAGCAAGATGAGTCGGGCCACCTCCTCTCCCAACAGTCCCACCTCGTCCATGAAACATTGTCAATTTCACACCGTATTGCTTGGCAACCTTCACGAGCTCCTCTTGTGCTTTATATAACTGCCAAGCCGCTGAGAGTCGACCAGCATCCTTCCCTGAATCAGAATAACCGAGCATGACTTCTTGCTTGCCATTAATCCTGTTCATGTACCAATCTATTGAGAACAAGCGTGCCACGGCAGCAGGAGCTGCGTCGAGATCTTGAAGCTTTTCAAACAGTGGCACAACTCTTAGTGGTTCCTTCACGTGGCACTCACGCTGCAAGAGTTCCACTGCAAGCACATCTGACGGAGCAGTTGCCATTGAAATGATATAGGCACCAAAACTATCAGAAGGAAGCTCTGATAGGACATGGAATGTCTGTAAAACATCAGCAGTCTCCTCGGTCTTTGGGAGGTCAGGACCAAACAGAGGACGCTTGCCTCTAAGTTCATGTAACAACCACTCTTGACGCTTTTCTTCTGACCAATCGCGGTACGATCCAATTCCAAGATGATTGGTGATGGAATCAAGAACATCAGTATGCCTATCAGATTCTTGCCTGATGTCAAGTCTCACAAGAGAAAGGCCAAAGGTAGACACTTGGCGCAGGAAGTCAAGAAGGCTTCCATCGGCGATGGGTCTATCACCACAAGAGCAGAGTGACCTATAACATAGCTCAAGTGGTTCCAGAAGCTGCAAAGAATGATGATCAGCATGTTCTATAATATAAAGAGAATAATTATACATGCAATCGCAAACAAAAGATCATAGTTACCTGCTCAACATCAGTGAAAATCAGTTCCTCAGATATATCTGAGGTTCCATTTGCCAACAAGTGCCTGGAATGTTCCCGTGTATTATACAGCTTGTCTCTCACATCGCCAAGTATAACACGATATGGCTCATTCGGAGGAATCTGTTTCCAGAACTCTGCATCCAGAAGGACCATGACCAGAAATAACAATTAGATCCATGCTAATGAACAGACTGTCTGATCTTATGAAACATATTTTAAACAGCAGCAGCAATGAATCATAGGCGAAGCACAGTCATGTAATAAGAAGGTTACTCAAATGCAAATGATAGACAATCTATAACATTTAAAAGTTTATGATCAAAGCATACGATTTGACAGTCAAGAGTGGATGAGGATATGGAATACGAAGAAAAGGCTCTTTTTTTTTTTTTTAAGATGTTTGAACTTAAAGCCTCTAGAGGTTTAAATGAAACAGGTAAAAAGAATAAGTGTGATGGATGGAAGGATAAACAAGCATTTGAGAGCAAATGTGTTAACTTTTGTAGCATCTTGTATGGACAAAATAGAAAGAAAGAACAATATCATCAGATAGCATTATACAATTCAACAATATTAGAACAAGACAGTAATAAAAAAAAGCTCAATAATATTACAAAAGTTGTTCAATATACCAATGTAGTGCTTGGCATCTTTCCTTGTTGACTGATGAAGAACATTTGCCCGAATGCGAAGTTCATCCGTGCAACGCCACATTGATAACTGTAAAACACCAAAATAGCCATACAAAGTATTAAGTACTCTATGTGAAGTTATAAAATAGGCTATCTCCACTTATAATCCTATAGCAATTAAATTTAATTTGAAGCAATAAATTACAAAAATATAACAAGAATATCAACTAATGATTCTAAGTTACTAATACTGAACTAAGTATCATGAATCAAATAAAGGCTATAATTTCTATAATTTTCTTAGCCTCTTCTATAGTCTTATTCGTCTTTATGGTAGGGCGTGCTATACTTGATCTAAAACCCCAAACACTAGTGATGCATAGTCTCCAAGAGGTTTTTTATTATTCACCTTGAGTAGATTGGGGATGTTCTGATTCAGATTGACTTCTATTGTTTGATAATTTCTATGTCTTTGATGAAATATTCAAATATTCTTTGGATCGAAAGGTAATAAATCTCCTTCCATTAAGGTTCTTCGCATACACCTTTCCATATAAACTCCCGAAGAAAAAGAAATGAACAGGGTAAATAAGACTAAAAACAAAATATAGAGTAAAAGAAAAATACTATTAAGCTAATATCAATCTACTCTCGTCCTCGATAACGGTGTCAAAAACTTGATGTGGTGCAAATCGACAAGTGCACAAAAGTGTCATCAAGTAATACATAAATCAAATCCATAGGGACTGGTGATCATGTACTAACTTGTTAATCAGATCTAATAGTCTAGACCAAAGCAGAATTGTTGAATGTCATGAGTGCTAAAATCAAAGTCTAGATGTGAAAAGAAAGCAAAGAAGGTGAAAGAGATAAGGAAATCAGAGATATTACGATAGAAAGACAGAGTGTAATCTAACTAGAAGGCAAAATGTGAACAAAGAGAACAGTCAGAGTAGGCAAGGAGTTAGAGAAAATAAACAAGGAAGAGGAAAGACAATCAGAGAAAATGATCCTAGAATTTTGATTTCATCTTTATGCTAGTAAACACTTGATCTATCTTCCAATTCTTATCCTCAATATTGGCTTGTCTATGTATACCATCCTATGGATTTCGATGTGAATTTTTTCTTATACAATAGCGCATCAACCATAATCATCATCTACTTTAGGAAGGATCATATATAGTGATCATAACCTAGGGGGAATCCTCTTTTCCTACTGCATGGTGATGGATTAGGTTTGATCCATTAAACTCTATAACAGCCTAGGGTTCCTTGTGCCATACCGGGTTGCACTTTCATATCTAACTCTGTGCGTCTCAATTTTTTACGGGTCTGAGGGTCAGGTTCTCTTTTTAGTTGATCCCCGAATCTTCATGGGATATGAATCTTGTGCTTTTGGCATTGATAGTGTTAACATGGTAGATCCGGACTATAATTCAATACATCACATAAACAGGATAGAAAATATGCATAGATCAAAGAAATAGTGTCTACATCATATAGAGGATACTCCCTAATTCTAAAATCTAGAAAGTTACCCAATAAATGAGGGGTTATAATCATAAAACATTGCTCACAATCTCAAACAATTAAATTCAAATCCAGGAACAAAGAGAAGAGGAAGAAGAGCTTAGGATTGCTTATGAATCTTCCTCCTAGTCACTCCCGATCTCTCCTTGATGTGTAGATGGATCTGGAATTCCTTCAAGACCCCTCCTCTAGCCTACTTGGGGTCTTGGATGACCCCAAATTGAAATCTCTAATCCATTGGAGAAGAGCCCTTTATACAGTGCTAGGAGATTGGTCGCCGACATGAGTCATACCACTTGCCACAGGCACCCTTGTTGGGCGTGGGAGTGTTGGATCTGGCAGG
>JBAMIB010397454.1:0-10275 GCA_037177415.1 Kaempferia rotunda | reverse complement strand
CATTTGATTAGAAATTGTTATTTTAAATATTTTTAACTTATTTGAGTGTTTCTTGTAGTAAATAAGAATATAGAAATATAATATAATAAAAAATTAACAATAAATTTAAGAATAAAATTATATATGGATTTATAAATAGATTAAAATTATTTTATTATATGTTATTTAAGACGGATTAATGACGGATTTAAAATAAAATTTAGAGATGAATTTTGTTTTTAAAATTAATTTTATTTGGTCAATTTTAAAAAAGATTTATAAATAACTTTTTAATCCTTTTCTAAATTAGAGACGAAATTTTTCTCTCTCTTAAATTAGCAAGAGAGCTTTCAATAACGAATATTAGAGGCGAAATATTTCATCTCAATTTTTGTATAAGATAGAAAAGTGACTTTTAAAGATGATTTTTTTTATCTCAGTTTTATTTTCTTGGAGTGATATATATATATATATATATGGAGTTTTTTTTATCCTGGGCGACACTCTGTGCGCGTCGCCTGTGGGCGATAATCAGGAAGGCGCCTTCCCATGTGAAGGTCGCCCAGGTTAAAAAATATATATATATATACACACGTGGCTGCTGGACGGATAAATTGCGCCATGCAGACTTTTCTTGCAGCGGTCCACGTCAGCGACACTGTGCCAAACAAACCGATGTTCAAGTTATTTTCTTTGGCACAGCCACAATATTTGACCATTATCGAATTCAATAAATATCTTTCCTAACAACTTTAATTATCCATTCAATTATTTTAAAAAAAATAAATTATTAATGCACAGAAAATGCGAAGTAAATGCTTACTATTATGGTGACGGTCAATCACGTGAAAGGACCACAATATACAATAAATAATTACTTATTCTTTAATTAATTTTATGATTATTTTTTCCTGGCCTTTATGTGGGTCCGACAAGCTGCAGCCAATTAGATTCCTGCAAGCATCGTCCACGTGGGGCCCGAGCTCTTGACAGGCGGGAACAGGTGGACATCACCGACGACGTACCCAATGGTTACCCATCCGAAGCACGTGGCTCTGCGGGTTCACATGGACTCATCTCGCTCGTGAGTCAGAAACAGCTACCTGATCGATCCACGTGTCGTCTTCTCCAAAACATTGGTGAGTCCCTGTGGGTCCAGCTAATAGGAGTGCGTAGAAACTGTGAATGCTGTCCTTGCAGCGGCAATTAATTGGATGTGAAAATTTCCCAATTTAAATTCAAAATTAGGAAAAGCATTTTTTTTTATAATTTATATTTTCCGTCCCTTGTTGGCTTCTCACCGGTAGTTCTCCGACCATCCATCCGTCAACCATCCCCCCTCTCTCGCGCTTCTCCACAAATCGATGTCTTGTTCCCGTCTGCGCGGAAGCCTTCGTCGATCGAGTAGTTGATCTCACAGGATAGGAAGGAGTGGAGAGGAGAGGGCCGAGAGGAGAGGGCGGAGAGGAGTTGCTTGGTTTTCTTAAAAGGGGGCCGATCCCGTGCCGCTTGGTCGGCTTCAGTTTATCCGTCTTAACCAGGTGCGCTATCGTTAATCGACTAGAGTCCAAGCCTAAAAGTCGGGTTTTTTTTTTAATAGGGGACTCTGTCTTGTGCTTCAGATGAAAACTCCTCGCAAATCCTTTCTTTGTGAAATTTCTTAGACGGATCTGCTTGTCTTGAAGACGTTTGTTTCCATCGATCATCGATACGGTTTGTTGAATTTTGTTTCTTCATTTTTTTCCTGATGTGGTTGTTTGTTGGGGATTTCCTGGTTTTTTTTTTACGTTTCTTTTAATATTCTGTATACAAGATGGACTTTTGACTTGGGAAGAAATTTCTAGCTTGTTATACTTATAGCATTTTGTTGCAAAGGCTTCATCTTTTTTCCTTGATGGACAAAATCTGGAAGTTTGAGCTTGATTGCGTAGCGCGTCCTCTCCTCTTTTGTGGTGACCAATTTTAACAGAATAATATGTCCGCCACTTATGTTTCTTATTATCAAGCTTGACATGTATTTCTTTGATTGGACAAAATCTGGAATTTAGGGCTTGATTGCGTAGTACATCTCTTTTTTTTTTTCTTGTGAATCATTTTAGCTGAGTAATCTGTTGGTGTCCTTGAGTTTTATTTTCAAGCTTGACAAATATTTAAAATTTGAAGCTTACAACTTTGAGAAGCAACTGGTATTGCTGAATCCAATTCATTCACACCTGTAATACCATATATTCAATATAAACTTGGCATTTTATCTGAAATTCTAAGCTGTCTTGGATTCACTGAGGATCACATTCATAATGTAGATAGATTTCCATTTGAACCCCGGACAGTCCTTGCTTATAGATTTTTTGTTTTCTCCTGGTTTCACCTAGAAGAGGAGGTCTGCATTAATTCCTTACGTCCATCATAGATAATTAGTCTAATCTTGTTCATGATGCATACAACCCACCATCTTCTGATACAAGACAAGCAAGATAGGGCAACATGGTTCTAGGCGATGAATTTATCAACAGAAAGAGCAAAGGTTGTTGTGGCTAACTTGAACTTGTTCATTGTATGTGCAAAGAAGGCATAGTGAATCATAATTGAAGAATGAACTGGAAATTATATCTTTGGTTGCCATAGGCAAATTTTAATTGCTTGAGGTGTGAAAAATGGCGGGGAGGTTATTTTTCTTCTACATATGCTGTTAATTATGTTATGTTGTTTACTTCAGCATACATGGCGGGCACACTTTCATCCTCAATTGAGAAATTTATTAACTCATGCAATGGTTCATTCACCAGACCTGACATGGAGCTTTTAATTTCATTGATAGACTTCTGTTTCTTCATGTTAACACCTCCTTAGTCTTAAATAAAAGATTTTTTTACATGATCTGTTTTGTGTGTATTTTGGTCTATTTACTAACATATTGATAGGAATTCTCAAAGCTGTTATTTTCCATATATTTTGATCCAAGGCTTTCCCAATTTTGGCCGGTAGCTTAATCCTGTGTGTTTTGGTTTATTTACTAACATCTTGATGGAAATTCTCATAGCAATCATTTTCCATATATTTTTGAGTCAAGACTTTCCTGATTTTAGTTCGTAGCTCAATCCTTGTCTCTATTGTCTGAGTGAATTGGAATATAACTGTGATTGCACCTTTCATGTGATTTCTTTCTGTGTCTATTTATGCCTAGTCGTTTCTAGGGAAGGTTCTTTGTTCAAATTTCAGTTTGTTAGGCGCTAAAAAAACATATTGTTCTTTCACGCATTTCTCTCTATATTTTTTGGTTCACAAGATTTTTTTTTGTTTCACAATGTTTCTCTTTATCATGAATAATGAGGGTAAAGTTAACAACTCTATCACATGCTTGTTAAATTTGCAACAAACCTATGATGCCATTTATTTTCTATTTAAGTTGTTAGTTGCTGACATGCCAAGTCATGAACACATCTACTTCACAATTCACATTACATCACAATCAATCATTTCATTTCATTTTTTATACCTACACCAAATAAACTCCTTATAAACCTCACAAAACTTTTGTAAGGGAATTATTTGGTTATATTTTAAAAAATAAAATGATATAATTGATTAGAGAGGTGATGTGGATTTTGAGGTGGATAATCTGATGATGTGACTTGATGACTCATCTGCAACTAACAACAATTTGACGGAAAATGAGGAAGATGGATGTTATGAATTTTACAAATACTCGATAGGTTTGTTAATTTTGAAAGTTCTTGATAGATTCGTTAAAACAGATAAAATATGTGGTAGATTTATCAATTTACCCAGTTCATTATTCTCTTTTAATTGGTAACACTGTATCGATCAATGATAGACATGTTGACCATGTTTCTATGTAGCAACATTGTTCCATCAGGATCCAGCTGATATGCAATATGCATGTGTACTTGATCTCTTCTCAAAACTCCTTGTTAATTGTTTCCATAACAGTTTATTTGGTTTAAGAAATAATTTATAAAAGTCAAGGGACAAGCTAGTCTGATGGTTAAATAATTCATCATCATTATTAAGTATCAAGTAATAATAGAAGTATAAAAGTTGGACAGCCCAACAACACTTCAATTTGCTTGTTGATCATGATAAATAACAAAGGTTAAACAATGAAGTTGACTCTTAGGAAGCAATGGACCAGATTTGATTCTTAGAGTGAGACTGGAAGTAATTTAACTGATAGAGGCATATAATGTAGTTATGCAACCACTCACTGGAGCTCCATATCCTCATTGGAGTCACATATCATGTTATTCCAATGTGTTATAGCATCAAAATTTGTTTGACTGCTTGTGTTTTGTGACAGAAGCTTATTTTCCATCTCGTTAATGTTTACAACTCCATGGTTGAATTTAGCTATTTAAAGAGTTTTTGTATTTTTTTTATGCAAAAAAATTTAGTATCTTCTCCACTGATGTCATTTTTCTTAAACAAAAGGTTCAATTTGCTTTAATGCCAGATCAAAAGAATTTTGCTCAACCCTATGGCAATTCATTTGAATTTAAACCTGGTTCCAGTTCAAGCAGCGCGATGAATCAGCGACTTTCGTGGAATAACATGCTTTTCAATCCAACAGAGGTTCAGAGTATGACAGGTCGGATAGCATCACCTGAAGATATAAATATTCCATGCCTAAACATGTCTAATCAAGATGATGCTCAATTGAGTATTTGCGGCTCAAGAGGCTCTAGTTCTTCTAGTCAACACCATCAACAAGGTATCCGCGAAGATAACAAATGGGAGCATGGCTGGACACCCTCTATAACAATTACTTCTCGAGGCGGGCCTACGATAGAAGAAAATCATTCTTATGGCTCTCCTATGCTTTCATTGGATACTTCCAATAGAAGTCTTAATGTTGCTCCAGTTGATGGTATCCCATCTTTTCCACAAAATAATCCTCGGTTCAACAATTTGCAGCAGAACAGAGAGATTGCTGCTGCTCAAATTGGTTCAGGCAACGATCTCTCAGGGTCAATACTATCCCATCCTCCTTATATATTGGGTTTCTTAGATGGTGAAAGTGTTTCTGTGCCAATTGATTTATCCATTTCTGGTGAAAGTTCTGAGAATGTTGGTCTTTTGAGGGAAGAAGATGACAGACCAGAAAATTTATTGGATGAACGACGCATTTCCTGCAAGAGAAAGAACAGTGAAGGTTTCCTTGGACAGTCTTCAGTAAGTGCAAATGCAAGCTCTTCTCAGCAAAGGGACAGTAGTTTACTGTATTCTCATATATATAATCCTGTGACTACGAGCATTTCTAGCTCTGCAGGGTATCCTTCTATTGCACCTCCTCCTGAAGAGTATCCTGCTACTTTTGCAGGAGGAGTTGCCTCTGATTGCTATGCCTCAGCAAGTACAGCAGGGCATGCAGAAACCTCACGGAGGAATCACCGTGTGAGAATTAACCCTGCTTTGCCACATCCCAATTCATGGTTAGTAAATACTACTAGGCAATCGGATTCCTGGCTATATAATCAACCCCCTTCCTTTAGTATCTCACCAAATCAGTCCCTTGAGCCGACACAAGTAATACCTCCTACAAGTTCTCAAAACCAACCTCTTATACCAGTTGTTCCTGGTCTACCCCAAATTGTATATCATTTTCCATGGAGTGGACCTTCAAATTCAAGAATTGGTACATCATCAGGCTCATTTAGTGCGGAGGACAGAACTTTTGCTGCAAGAGAGGCGAATCAGTCTAGTAATATGTTGGCTCGCAGCAATTTGGAACTTGTTCCTGCAACAAGTGTAAGGAACATGTCACAACACCGCACAAACAGGAACTTAGATGGTAGAATTGTAAACATGGCTATGAATTCACGGGCTGGTACAAGCTCAGGGTTGCATCCAACATTAGGATCTTCTTGGGTACCTCGTCAAAATCCTACACAATTTTCTCAACCCTTAGCAGAAGCTACTTATCCACCTTTGTTTCCACCTGGAAGCTCTGAATCTGGAGGCCATGGCACTAACTTCCCTCCACAACATTCTGGTCATTCTTTGAGCTCACAGGAGGTAGCTCAGATTAGAGCAAGTTTGCGTGGCCCACCACCAACATCACATGCAAGGCCACCAAATTTGTTGAGAAGACGCAATCATGGTCTTTTTGGTGCTCCCATATCTCTGAGAAATTTAACAGCTGCAGGGGAAGAGAGAAGTAGGATGCTGTCAGAGGTATTTGTTAATTGGGGATTTTTTATAATTCAAGAGAACTTTGATGCTGACTATTCTTTCTTGATTATATTTTTATTACATTATGATTTCACTTTTGCTTTGTTTCTTTTTATCACCCAGGAAATAGTTTTCACTTTCAAATATAATTATTTCTTAACAATTTGTAATTCTATTTATCATGGCTACTGTTGAACAATATAGAATTAACAGTGATTCAACTTAAAAGGAAATAGAGATACAATATACATTGATCTCTAATGGCCATGTCAAATAACCTTGATCTGTTTGATGTGTGTTGCACCTGTTCATTTTCATCTAGTTTGTTCTGGCTCATGTTTCTGCAAACAAAACCAGATTTACTTCAATATATGATGAGAAACAGTTGGTTCTGCTCACTTAATAAAACCAACTCCCCACTTTGTTTATTAGGGTGTTCATAAGACGATTCAATTTTCCCAAACATGGAACATATGGAGGGAAAAATGAGTCTCCTTGTTAGGTTGTAGACATACTTAAATTATCTTCTAGATAAATCACCAGTGGAGTCTATTGCTCTTTTAAGGCTATCTAAATTCTAATTGTTTAGTTACCGTGTTTGGGGTCAAATTGTGTGTGCATGAGCACTAAATATGTAATTCAAGCTTGCTTGATCTCCAAAGATGCTCACCATCGTATGAGGCTGGAAGACTTTTAATTGAGCCAACCCAGGCTAAGTCCAGTTTGCTCAATCTTATTCACTTGTAGTTCTTTGTGATCAAAATTTTGAGTTCATCTTGACCTTGAGAATGTGGAAGGGTGAGGCCGTATGATGTTGAGTGGCAGTAGAAATCAAAAGTTGTGGTTGTGAAGAGGAAAATGTTAGAATTCTATGGATGAAATAGAAGACGAGAAGACAATAATAGAACAAGGATAAGTATAGTTCCTGCAATGTTAAAATGAGGAGGGAACTAAGATACAACATTTTCAATTGCTGACCATAGCATGAGTTGAAGGCGAGAACTACTCCTTTAAGTTTGGTTGATTGGTCACTTGTTGCAAAAGCTTAAACTATGAAGGAAAGCTCAATCTACACTTTTATACTAGCATTTATAATAGATGATGCTCGCAGTGTTTATTAGTGTTAATGCTATAATGGCACTATTATCTTTATGGCTGAAATATCTCTGTCGAAGTTGTACAGTTTGTTCTCAATGTACTTACATATATTTCTGCTCTCAGATTCGTCATGCATTGGAATCCTTGCGCCGAGGGGATGGTCTTCGACTTGAGGTGAGTGTCTTATCAATTTTATCATATAGTTAGCAACTAGTAAGACTGTATTTTTTTTTTTCAAAGAATAGATATGAATCTATGATTCAAATGGATATAGTTATGAAACCCAATTGTCCTATCACTCACCAAGTTTGTTACCATGAAGTTGGCGGGTGAACTAATAATGGCAATGTTGTTGTATATATAATACATTTAACCAGCTTTTAACATGGCAGTAACCTTTTTAGATTGGCACGTCGACTGCCACTATTTGAAAAGCCAATTGATTTGAAGAGAATCAATCTGTTGTCCCATATAATTTTTATCGCATGCTCTCTGTGACATGATCATACTCAAATAATTAGCAAAGATTGATTTTCTTACATTCTTTGCATCTGTTAGATAAAGTGTGCTAAATTTCAACACTTAAAGATAGGTTTATGCAGTTTTAATATGTTCAGTCACCGATGTGGTTTGCGTTAATCTTTCTGTTATTTGAATTTGTTGATATTAACCTTGTATCTCAAGGAATTTGCAGTACTTTTCCATTTTGTGTAGTTTGATAGGTTTGATCTTAACTTTCCAGGATGTCGTTATCCTCGATCAGACTCTAATTTTGGCAGGCAGTGATTTGCATGATAGGCACAGAGACATGCGTCTTGATGTTGATAATATGTCGTACGAGGTATGAACTAATAGTTTGATTTCACCTGGCTCCAATGATTTTTCTTTTTCCTGTTAAGATATTTCGTTGAATCCAAGTTCATACTTCGTTATAGGAACTCTTGGCATTGGAAGAGAGGATAGGCGATGTCTGCACCGGATTGAATGAGGAAAAAGTTGTCAAGTATCTGAAACAGCGAAAGCATTCATCGACGACTCTTGGATCAACTATGGAACATGATGAACCATGTTGTATCTGCCAGGTATTTGTCTAATTATTCAAGTTTATCAAAAAGCACCCAGTAACTGATGGAATCTTACTCTTGGATCGTCTCAGGAAGAATTTGTTGTAGGTGATGAACTCGGGATCTTGGATTGCGGGCACAACTTCCACACAGCTTGCATCAAGCAGTGGCTAATGCACAAGAATCTCTGCCCCATTTGCAAAAATACTGCTCTTCACACATGATATCAAACTCGATCGAGGATCCTCCTCAAATAACTTGATTCGTCGCATTGGATTATTGTAACTTAAAATCAAGTGCTGAACTGCTTTATTTTCTAAGATTCCAACTGACAAATTTTGCCAATGGCTCGAATTGGAGCCAATTGACTGAAACCATCCTACTTTTTTCAATAATCAAGCAAACTCTAAACTGTTCCAAATATGGAGAAATAGGTCTTTCGAGGTTTTATGTTTCAGTAGGGTGGATGTCGTCTCGCAATCCTGAAGACTGATGCTACTGGAGAGTTTGTGTTATTAAATTTCATAGCATTAATGATTCGATAGAATGCAACTTTGTCGATGAATTCTATAACCGGGCTATCTATCGGTTTGAAGTATTTATGAGCAAACAAAATGCTTGTTACTTTCTCCAAAAACATGTCACAACTTGTTGCTTTAAACTCTTGAAGAATCTATCATCGACTCGGAACCCTCTTTCTAGTGAAAGCAAACTTCACAAGCTAAAGGAGAGGAGGCTCGAGAGACGTCGTCATCGGAGTAATAGAAGATAGAAGATGCACAACTTCCGTGGAACAATCAAAGGACCATTGCATCGAAAACGTGATGATGCCATCTACCGTCACTGACAATATCTTACTGTTATTTTAACTTAAAAAAGCATTCGTAGTTTAAAATATAATTCTCCTTTCAATGTGCGATCAAATTTTTTTAATAAGATTACAAATTGTACGATAAAATAAAAAATTGAATAATATGAACATTTTAAATATAAAAAAATTACATCTTACCGATAATCATTTAGTACAGTACATCTTGCTTCTGTTTTAACTATAAATGTACAATGCATATCTATCGGTTTTTAGTAAGACATGTAAAATAAAATATGAAATTAAATTACATTTAATATTTTAAAATAGAATCAAATAAAAAGATAAATAATACAAATAATCATTTGAATTCAACACATCTTGCTATTTTGACTGTAAAAATATCGATTAAGCTTGTATAATCAAAATGCTCAACTATTTTCTTTTCAATAGACAACATCGTTAATCCATTTAATCTTTCTTGTGACATGGTTGATCAAAGATATGTTTTAATCAACTTCAACTTGGAAAAACTCTTTTCTGCAGATGCCACTATAACTGGTATGGTCAATAAAATTTCGTAGCAACATGAATATTTGAATAACTGTCATCCATATTTTTTAGATAATTCAAAATATCTATTGTTCTTTTTGCTTCCGCCGTTAATGACTATTTCAAGATTGATAATTACTCCATATATAGATCTTTTCCATCAATGTCTGACTTGCCATTATATCTCAATGTTTCTTCGAGATTTTTATAAGATTTCATTAAGCTATCATCATTAGTAAACTTTAATCTCTCTGGATTGAATAAAAATCTAAATGTTTATTTGTACTTTTAAAATGGTTCAAATCGAGTTTTTAGTGAAGAAATAGCTTGATCCATTAAAAAGATAAAATAATAAACTCTAAAAGATTCTTCAATTGATTGCATCACATCTTCACCACTACTTTCATCAAATTGTTTCTTTTTTCAGATAATGCTTTTTTCTTTGAATATAGCTTCAATCTCTATTTCTGCTGCCATTTGCTTCACTTCTATCATGGCCTTATCAAATCCAAACTCTCAATGCTCTTCAAAAGTAAGAATAAATCATTTTAATTGTTTAATTGCAATATCAATGTTCATATTTTC
>JBAMIB010397437.1:0-10275 GCA_037177415.1 Kaempferia rotunda | reverse complement strand
TCATATGAAATGTATTAATCATAGTCAAATTAATTTGTTACATCTAATGTTTTAATTTCATATAAAAAAATTTATATCATTTAATTTTTTTATACATATTTTATACGTGATATAATATGTGCATCGCACAGGTGAAATACTAGTTTTGCATAATGAATTAAAAACTTTTACTTTATGTTCTTATTCGAAAGAGGACAAAAGAACATTGAAGTTAATCCCTAGTAAGGAAGAAAAAATGTAGAGGGAGACGATCACTGAGTGAGGGAGAAAAAAAAATGAGAATACCAATGAGAAAAGAAAAGGATAAAAAATTACCGACAATTGTTAAAGTGCATGGTTTTTTTAAAATCAATAAGGAAAATAAAGAATTAATTAGGGTTTTTTAAAAATAAGATATATAATTAAAATAATAATAATAAATAAAATTAGAATAATTTAAAATTTAAAATTGATATTTTTAAAATTTATCTAAACTAAGGTGAATATATATTTTCTTAAATACTAGTTATCGCGTACACGCGTTGCATGTGCAATGTAATACGATAAATTAGACTTAATAATGATGCGCCGAGTCCATATAGTACAACTCACGGGGACGCTCGAGAACCCTAGAGCAAACTACTGTAACAAACTCTCTATTATAATAAAAAATTAATTTAATTTTTTATATTAGATATTAAACTGATAAAAACAGATATTACACTTGATCTTAGCCAAAAGATCTAGAAAAGTGTACTTTTTAATGTCATTGATCTAAGGTATTTATAGAAATTTTTCTACTTGCGGCATTGTTAATCCTAAGATGTGGGACTAAAGAGACCATAGTAGTGTAATTAGTAATACATATTAATGAGAAAATTTTCCAATAATGCGCTGCACCTGAGTTTCGATCTATAGATCCTAGATTGTAATGAGAAATTTTTCCAATAATACGCTAAAAATGAGTTTCGAACTCTAGATCCATGATTAATTAATGAGAAAAATATTCAATAATACCCACAACTGAGGGATATTAACGTAATTTCATCATAGACTTCACCAAATTAATTAAAAACCGGTTAGTATTAGGGTCAGATTCTTAATAATATAGTAAGATATAAATAATGTAAAATATAAAATTTAAGGGTCCCAATTTCATTAGGGCCTTAGGCATAAGGTCATAATGGTCTATGCCTTAAGCGACACTATAACTATGATGAATATTGTAAAAAAATTAATATATTTTAAATTTCTTTTTTACAAAACTAATAAATATGAATTTATACAAAATTTATATTTAACCAATTTTATAAATTTTAATATACACGGTCTTTTCTCTTAATTCATCTGTTGAATAACTTTAGAGTAACTCATGTATAATTAAATATCTACTTCTAAAACATTTATTTCTCCTTAAATTCTTTATCACCGTATAACAAGGGCATCTCCATAAAATCTTGACGAAGGTATATATTTTTATTTGATTCCTTTTAAGGAGCACAACTTTGATGCCTACCATATTTTTTTTTATTTATTTCTATTTAAAAAAATATTATCGGCAATTTCCCAATTAGAAATGACTCGAAGTTTCCAATGATTTTATCAATTTTGTGTCGTTAAGTACCTTCGAGACGAGATTAATTGGACCAACTGTAACATCGATCAGCAACTAACTCCACACAGATGCCGCCACGTACCCTTCGTCACGGCATCTGATTTACACTAGCCGTTGGATTCGGACGCTCTCTCTCCGTTCTTCGAATTCCTTCCAGAGTCTTCGGCGCACCCACGCCGACCTTGTTCGTCCCCAATAAAACCCTCACCTTATCGCTTCCCCTCCCTCGTCCAACGGTGAGTCCTCTACGCTAATCTGCACTCCGGAGGCTCTCTCCCCTCGGATTAGGGTTTTGCCTTGTTGATTCAAGTTCTAATTCCACCTACTATGGCGACCTCGTGTGCGCAAATCCACGTCCTTGGCTCCTCCGGCGTTTCCCCCTCTTCTAGGCTGACGTCCTCCCGTTTTCCTGCTTCCAATTCCCTCTTTTTTGGCCTCCGCCGGCCGAGTGTAGTTCGTCTGTCAGGGCGACGGGGCCATGGGTCAGGCTACAAGCCTTTGCGGGTGGCGTGCGAAAAGGTGGTTGGGATCGATCTCGGCACCACTAATTCGGCCGTAGCCGCGATGGAGGGTGGGAAGCCAACCATCGTGACCAACGCCGAGGGCCAGCGGACTACCCCGTCGGTCGTGGCCTACACAAAGAACGGCGACAGGTTGGTCGGGCAGATTGCCAAGCGCCAGGCAGTGGTCAACCCCGAGAATACATTCTTTTCAGTGAAGAGGTTCATTGGACGGAAGATGTCTGAAGTGGACGAGGAGGCAAAGCAAGTTTCCTATAGGGTTCTGAGAGATGAGAATGGCAATGTTAAGCTTGATTGCCCTGCCATCGGCAGACAGTTTGCTGCTGAAGAGATCTCAGCTCAGGTAATTTATATGGTTCTTGTTTTGAGTAATTTACTAACTTAAATGGTAGAATTTCTGTCTACTAATTAATAATTATATACTGTCTGAAATTGACGTTCATGCACAAGTTGTTTTTCTGTTATATCAAGAGATTAATCTGTGCCTTTTCCCGTGCTAAGGTCTTAAGATCATATGATTCACCGTCAACTAAGTTTTAAAATATAATTTTTCATACTTTGTAATGATGGGTTACAAAGAATGCTTGTTACTTTCAAGCTATTATTCCCTTTAAAATGAATTGTACAATTGTTGCAAATATTTGTTGTTAATTTAATGCTTTTGTTAAGAATAGCTCTTGATTTTAGTATTCTGATTGGTAAATCTTTAGACTAAATTGGATTTTCTATTTTGGCCTTAATTGTTGTGATCTCTCTTTTCCACCGTGTTCAGGTTTTAAGAAAGCTGGTGGATGATGCGTCCAAGTTTTTGAATGATAAGGTTACGAAAGCTGTGGTTACTGTTCCTGCCTACTTCAATGACTCCCAAAGAACAGCTACAAAGGATGCTGGTCGTATAGCCGGTTTAGAAGTCCTTCGTATCATTAATGAGCCAACAGCTGCCTCATTAGCTTATGGATTTGAAAAGAAGAATAATGAAACAATTTTGGTATTTGATTTGGGAGGTGGAACTTTTGATGTTTCAGGTAATAGGACTTATATGCAGTCATTTCTTACTGGTTGTGTCACTGCCTACTGCGCCAATTTTTGGCACCAGACTTGATAAGACATCTATTATTTGAACACTCGGGAATTTTTTTATAACATTGTATGGATATATAAAATCTCTATATTACACCTTTATAGGATATGAATATGGTATCTGTGTTATAGGTAGCAAATTAGGAATATTAGCCTTTTGGATTGTAGTTTTAAGGCCGGCTTCAGTTTTTGTTTTTTTGGTAATTGTACTGGATTTTACCTAATTGATGTAATAATGGGGGTTATGATAACTGGAAATTTGGTTGACACATGACATAATATATGCTTCATTTGGGTTACTATTCAGAATATCTTCCTTGTTGACAATACAATATTCATAGTTGTATTACATAAGATTAATAGGATCAGATTAGATGGTCATGAGTAAGTTTAAATAATTGATTTGAAAGATTGAATAGGGCATGATGTGGTATCAGCTTCTATGAACTTTTCATTTGTCATATGAAAAAATTTATCATAGAAGCACTGCCTTTCATACAGAAGCTCAGCTCCACATGATCAAGACATCATGCAAGCCCCAAATAGCTTTTTCTTTTGCTTAAATATAGGGTCTAGAATTTGTCAAGACAAAATGGTTTTTTTTCTTCATAAAAGAAAATAGTGTTTTGTTTACTTGGATGGAAGTATGAAACAAAAGAAAGGAAAGAAGAAAAAAACATTAATTTCTCTTGCTTACTTGGGAGAAAATAAAGAGGAAGGAATTCAATTTTTCATCTAATTCCTCCGTTTTAGTTCCTCTCAAGCATAAATGGAGGGAATAGATTTTTATTGAATAAACATAAATAATATTTAATTTTATATCTTTCCTTTACATTCCATTCAAGTAAACAAGAAGAGTTATATATAATTCATTTATTTTCTTTTCCTTTCACTTAAACTAAGCAATGGTAGAGCTTGCTTATAAGCTTATATAAGATATTGTTGAGGCTGAAGATTGATATTCAGATCCTTTTATCAGGTGTTATATGATGGTTAGGGCATGGAAGAGAAGAATTCGTTCATGCTTGAATGGTCTTACAGATATAATATTTGACAAGTCAAACAATTGGTGCTTATGGATTTCGTTCAATATTTTAAAGCATTGAAATTTATTTTGGTCCATTTTTTTCACTCTTCACTACATATTTCCACATTCGTTTCAGAAACCATAACTCTGTATACCTTTTTTTTTCTTTGTTTTGTTAAGTATGTGATTGCTATGTTCATGTGATTCATGCACTTCTCAGCATATACTAACTTCAGTTATCCAATTATATGGCAGTTCTTGAGGTTGGAGATGGTGTTTTTGAGGTGCTCTCAACATCTGGGGACACACATCTTGGTGGTGATGACTTTGACAAGGTTGGTTTTTCCATATGTTTAACTCTACATCATTTCTTATATATTTGTAATTAAATGCTGAATTTGACTTCTTGTCATTTGTGTCTGCTCTAAGTTCAGTGTGATATCATTGTGCCTATAGATGCTATTGGTAATGAAAATTGTTGCAGTTATGACATTTGGTTACTTCCTAACCATTTTGTCCAATTGTTTGAGTTGCATGCAATTGATTCTGCCACCAATTAAATTCTTAAATATCTTGCATTTCTGTTTACACTGTTTGTTCAGCCAACTGATTGAGTTGTCTAATTATACTTATTTCTTACTGTGGTTAGGTTGCCTTGTAGACTGACTAAATTAATTACTCATGTTGCTTGGGTTATGGCCACCACATCTCATCTCTCTTAAACCGCCTCTTCTTTATTAAACCTAAATCCAGCCATTTCAGTAACTTGTACTGCGTATAGGGATTAGTTCTGGAATGTGCTTTTTAAGTCCAATGCATAAGATGTTCATGCAGTAGTTCTTGAAAGATGTGATCTAGACAGTATGCATCGCCATCAGAATCTTTCACTGATGCAGCTAATAAACACTTGCTAACTGACTTGCTGGACTTCTGGATTACATGTATATAACATCCCAATTAGAATCATGTTTTATGTTATTTCATTTATTTTAATAGTATGTACCATACTCCTAGTTTAGTGCTAATGTAACTTATGTTGGACCAGAGAATTGTTGACTGGCTTGCTGCTGATTTCAAGAGAAATGAAGGAATTGAGCTTTTGAAAGACAAGCAAGCCCTTCAAAGATTAACTGAAACTGCAGAAAAAGCTAAGATGGAATTGTCCTCCTTGACTCAAACAAACATTAGGTTAGTTTCTCTTACATGTTTACCTAACCATGACTGACTATAATACCTTTCTAATATGATTGTGTGTTTCTTCTTTCTCCAGTTTACCCTTTATCACAGCCACTGCTGATGGTCCCAAGCACATAGAGACAACACTTACGAGGGCCAAGTTTGAGGAACTATGTTCAGACCTTCTTGATAGGTATGCCAGAACCTTGTTACTTGGTGTACTATTGTCAGGGATATGGGACAAGACAGTTTAAAGACATTGTATGATTGTTTTTGTTTGAGCTTTTTATGACATAGAAAATCAAACTATTGTACTTTATGATCACATTATCCGATAGATTCATCTTTTCAAAAGTGACATGATGTTTTACATTTTATTGTACTTGTGCGTGATTTCTTTTGTTTTTTTGTTTGGCACTCACTAATTTTTTCATTTTGTTTATATCAGGCTTAGAACCCCTGTTGATAGTGCCTTGAAAGATGCAAAGCTTTCAATTAAGGACTTAGATGAGGTAATCCTTGTTGGTGGATCAACTCGTATCCCAGCAGTCCAAGAGCTTGTGAAGAAGCTGACTGGGAAGGAGCCCAATGTGACTGTCAATCCTGATGAAGTTGTTGCTCTTGGTGCTGCAGTGCAGGTTTGTCCTTGTTTTTTACATTCTTATGCTTACTAAAATTTCTAGTGGATGTTGAACTAAAGGACAAATCAGGGCTTGGAATCCTAGTCCTTGAAACTTGTGAATGCATGAGCAATTACAACTGTCGTAGCAATGATACAAAGCTTTAATTAGATTGTGTGATTACTATGAATGTACCAATTTAGCAACCAACATGTTTAGGTGGAACAACTATCATTGCTTTTCCCGCATGTGCATTTGAGTTCCACTGTTTTAAAAGTCTGTTTATGTAGCCTTGTATGCACTCAAATTCACACATGAAATGCTTTTCCACATATTCCCCTCTTATCAATAATGCACTAAAGCGACATTTTTATCCAACTATTTTACTAGTTCTACCAGTCCCCAATAACAGCCTCGATGTGGTAGCATTGCTATTATGTGTAGAGGACTGGTTATTTAATTGTCCGAAACAAAAGGAGTTTGTGTTAAATTTGAATCATTTAACATCCACTGGTTAATGTGCTGATTATGACAAATTGAATGATGATTTGCTTATTTACCAATTCTATACACCAATTTTTAATTATATTTTTTTGAATTGGCACTACTTGTCTTGCCTTCTTTTTGTTAACTTGTGTTCTCATTTTATTGGCTCTTGCACTTACATGTAGGCTGGAGTTTTATCTGGTGATGTTAGCGACATAGTGCTTCTCGATGTCACCCCACTCTCGCTTGGTTTGGAAACACTGGGTGGAGTAATGACAAAGATCATTCCAAGGAACACCACATTGCCGACATCAAAATCGGAAGTCTTCTCTACAGCAGCTGATGGTCAGACTAGTGTTGAGATAAATGTTCTTCAGGGAGAAAGAGAGTTTGTGAGAGACAACAAGTCACTCGGCAGTTTCCGACTTGATGGAATACCTCCTGCACCGCGAGGTGTTCCCCAGATTGAAGTGAAGTTTGACATTGATGCCAATGGAATTCTGTCCGTCACTGCTGTGGACAAGGGCACCGGAAAGAAACAAGACATCACCATCACTGGAGCTAGTACATTACCTAGCGATGAGGTAAGATCTTCCAGTGCATTTAACTAATTTTCATAAATCTAAAGAAGCTTTCAGCCTCATTTCTAGTGTTCATCGCGTTGCTATAGTTTAATTCATACTACAATATATGGATATGTGCAGGTGGAAAGAATGGTGAAGGAGGCTGAAAAGTTTGCGAAAGAAGACAAGGAAAAGAGGGATGCCATTGACACGAAGAACCAGTCTGAGTCTGTGATTTATCAGACGGAAAAACAACTCAAAGAACTTGGAGATAAGGTACCTGCAGCTGTCAAGGAGAAGGTCGAAGCAAAACTCAAGGATCTCAAAGATGCTGTTGCAAGTGAATCTTCTCAGGGCATGAAGGATGCGATGGCTGCCCTGAACCAAGAGGTCATGCAGCTCGGCCAATCACTCTATAATCAACCAGGTGCAGCTGGCGCAGGTCCTGCGCCTGGAGCTGATAGTGATTCTGCAACATCATCTTCCAAGGGGTCCGGTAATGGTGATGTAATTGATGCCGACTTCACCGATAGCCAGTAAAAATGGCTGGGAAGAATCACAAGCACAGTGGAATGAAGTTTAGTAGGATTCAAGATTTTCACAAAATCCATGTGGTTATATGTAGGAGAGCAACGCTAGGAACACTCATGGTGGAAACACATGGGATGTTTGCCTGTTAGTTTGAGCACTTAATATGCTCCTGGAAAAGTCGAATTGAGGATTTACTAGCTTTGAGAGGAAAACAGCACGCAATTGCACTCTCTTTTGGATGTTGGAGATATCATATTTAGTAATGTTTTGAAAGCAAGATGATCTTGTGTGGTGATCATTGTATATGCCTGCTATTTGACTCTCCTCCAAACTGCTTGGATCTTTTAGCAAATCTAAAAGCCAACTTCCTATGCCACATAATGCCATGGAATTAAGTTGTTTTTGGTTAATAGGGATGCGGATTTTGGTGCTACCATCCGCAATACCACATATGAGACGAATGATATTCAAGATCTATGTTGATCGAGGGAGAAAGACTAGAGTGTTGACTGCTGATTGCGCACTTAAGTTCCAAGGCAATGTACTATGGGCATTCTTACCTGTAAGGTTTGGGAGAAGGAAAGAAGAGTACTGATTTTAAAGCTTCTCCCTCATTTAACTAATATCCAATGTTATATTTTTTTGTGATAATTTCTGCTGCATATTTGACATTAGTAATTGCATATGCTCACTCGTACTACTAACATTTGTCTTGTTTGTGTTCGTACGAGAACTCAATGAATTTGGGTGTGTCATCTATATATTCCCTAGACGAATCGTTATTGTTCCTACAACAATAACTTGAATTAAAATTCAATGAGCAATGGTCGAATTTCATGAAATCCATTTCATTTGCACACATTTAATGGATATTTTTCTCATTAGGTATTAGGTGTTGAGAGAGACATATTTGCTCATTAGGCGTTGAGAGAGACATACTTCTATTAGGCTTTGATATGGCACCATCTATTAAGGAGGGGGTATGAATCAACAATAGATAAGGATGGAGATTTCATCTAAATGAATAGGTGGACTAAAACACAAAAGTACATGGCCGGTAAAAGTGGGCAAATAAAAGTGCGCCAAGAATTTATAGAATAAGCTCATTGAACTACTCGAAAATAGTATATAGAATCTCAAATGGGCTCAAATTACCACATTCAAGATGAAAGATAGAGAGACTATAGTCCCAATAGACTCAAGATTCAAACAAATTATTAATGGGATTGTGGCTAACTCAGATCAACTAAGACATGCTCTCAATGAATTTTTGAGAACTCTACTTAGGCCGTCCACCAAGTAAATCTAGAAAACGTAGCAATTGACTTGGTACCATGCACACCAGAAGTTTGATCGCTGCAAAGTGCACTTTGAGTGGAAATCAAACCATCACCGTGTGGGATAAATAACCCGCCTCATGCCACCATGCCACACCCCTTGCGCAAGGGGTGGGGGCTAGTCATAGTGGAGAGAGGTCAATATATAAGAAGGAGATCACATTTGTTGCAAGAAGAAGAGAAGGAAACTTAAACACCATCATCAACTTGTTTATTATTAAAAATGCAACGAGAGAACTTTGATTGCCCACGTGATGAATAACAATGAAAAAGATCAAGAAGTTAAGAAGATGTTCAAACATAGAAGAAGTAAAGGACAAGAAAAAGATCATCATTTGATTCAATTATCCCCAACTAGCTTACCTCCATCTTTTAGTAAAAGCCTTTATTAATCTCAGATTGAAAAGCATGAAGTTGAAAATGGACAATTAAGGTCACAAGTGGAAGGGTTGAAGAAAGCCCAAAAAAAATTCTCCAACGGCTCTAGATACATTGATATGATCATTAGGATCTAAAGGGTGAATTCTATAGTCTTAGTATTCTAGATTGGTCTTAGGGAACACCAATGAATGAGGGAAAAATGGTTTGTTCCTTTCTTATTAGTTGGTGCATCAACTAGGCTCTCCTCATGCTAAGTATTTTGCTTAATTCATGTTTGTAATTACTTGAGGATGCTTAAGATATTTTATTGACTTTCATGCCACATTTAGCACATAAATTAGCACATATTATACTTGATTTCATATGATAAAATGTTATGTATATTGATTGATTGATTTGTGTGCTTAGATGTAACTTTATTATGATAGCATGTTTGTTAGGCACATTTTCATACATACTTGCCACATTGAACACATAAATTAGCAATGCGTATCATTACAATTATTATGGAAACATCAAAATTGTCTAATCACGCCTTAGACAAACGTAATTTATTAGCAATTTATATTAGGACGATACAATTAACAATTTTAAATCATTCCTGCTTTATCTTAAAATAATTGCAAATAATATATCTGCATATACATAGAATGACAAAATACACAACATTTTATAATTTGTATTTTTTTTAAATAATGTATTTATGACTTTCAACACCAACTTATTAAAGAAATATAGCCAGCTAGATATAGAGCCTTAACTGTGTTCAACAGGGTCTACAGCGAATAATAAAAAGTGATATTTTTATTGTGGTAAATAATAGTAAAACTTAGTTTATAAATAAAAAATGTATTAAATACATAAATATACTGAAAATAATACATTATATCAATAAAATTGTAACAAATATCTAAAATAATAAATGAACATTACTTGTCTAGCTATTTTAGAGGCAAAAA
>JBAMIB010397413.1:0-10278 GCA_037177415.1 Kaempferia rotunda | reverse complement strand
TCTGACTCTTTGTTGATCTGTTTTTTAATCTCACCCTACTTTATTCGGTGCATTCAGTTGTTATCATTTACAACAGAAGGAAACTCTAGTGTTAAGATTTGCTCTTCGATTTTTTAAAAAATCAACAGATTTGAGGAAGATCATCGGACCAAGTGCTCAACGCTCAACGTCTTTCTCTCATGTTTCCCATAGATAATACCAATATGTTTCAGATTGAAAATCTCACCATGATGACCCAACGATAAAAATCCATCTGGCATAAATAACGATAACATTGAGACATTCTCTTAGATTTCTTCCTGTAACGCCATGATTTCTTGTAGAGAGTAACAAACATCAAAGGATTGCCGAGAGTTGCTCCGGCGAGACCACTCTTATGCCTAAGTTAGCATGGAGGTTTGATAGTAAATAGAAAGAAGGTAGAAAATGAGAAGTATAGTTAGAGAATCCCTTTTTTACCTTCTCTTTCCCTTACCTTTATAGAGAGAAAATCCAGGGACCCTTCTCATTAAAGGGTTATTAAAAGATCATGAAGTAGTCATTAAGGGATCATCAAGAGTTATTGTTGTAACTGTCATGTCCTTTAACCTTAGTAACTGTCGCATGCCGGGAGCTAGGAAGGTCCGCGGGTCGGCAACTCTGATCGACTCGGAAGTTGAACCGTTTTAGAAGATTGGATACTACCACATAATCAATGTATTGATAAGTCCTAAGAAAACCACCCAGACTTCCTATTGAGTAGGTCAAGTTCCCATCATGTGGACCTTACCAGGTTTTTGAATGCACAAGCTTAAAGTGTCATCTCAAAAAAGTACTACTATTTTGTATAAAGAACATTATTTATTATTAGTATATATATATTTTTTAAAATAATATTTAATCAACCATCGTTCTTAATGTTATTTGTTTGTTTTTTAAATTTTTATTTTTTTTAATAATTTATAAAAAACAACTAAAATTGTAAATATTGAAAAGTTCTAATCGGAGATTCCCAGCCGGTAGGCCGAAAGAGGTCTGGCTTCGCACGGGCCTGGGTTCAGGCCGGGCTGGACTCCGTACGACCCGGTTCATTGATCGGCCCATTAACATGCCAGGCCAATCCACGTATCCGTCGTGTGTTTCCTACCGAGCAAAATCGTCGCCTATCGAATCCGCCGACGTTGAACTTTCCTCAGTTGCGCCGCCACTCCTCCGTCCATTCTTCCTCACTTTGAAGGTAAATCTCTCCTCCTTTTGCCTCCCTTTACCTCCGCCTCTTCCTTTCTTCTCGACTGATTTATACATATCTCGCCATAAACCTTTGATTTTTTCCTAGTTTCGTGAAACCTGTCGATTTCTTCTCCTTTTTTCTACGTTTGTTAAGTTTTCATCATTTTCTCGGGATCTAGGGAACAATCGGATTGATCTGGGGCGATCCCAGTCCAAATCGGCCAATCCGGATCAGGATCAGCTGATTCTTCGAACTCGCAGACAATATATTGATTTTTGTTTTTCCCACCCATGTTATGCGGCTTGTAAGCGAGTCTGTAGTTTCTCTCCGAAGGATAGTTTCTATTTATTTATTTTTTTATTTTTTAACATGCGGAATAGATTAATTTTCTGACTGTTTTGGTTCTGAGATTCAATATGATGAGCCTTTTATCGAGCCATTAATTTTCATTTTATTTTTGTGCTACCTCTTACAAGTTCCAGCCTTATAATTCTTAGCCATGTCGAATACTGCACTGGAGGATACAATTTCAGATACTTCACAATTTGTAACGGCTTCCGCAGATGTAGATCATTCAGCAGAACATTTGAATGCCCCAAACTCAAATTTTGAGTAAGTGCGACATCTTATCTACCTGGTTTTGTTGTTTTCTATCATAAAAAAACTCCTTTTTCCTACTATAAAACTTGTGTTTCAAATGATCTGTAACTGCTGTATATTGGCTTGGTGTCCTTTATTATCTCTTCTCCTACTTAGCCCTCACAAACATGGAATGAGGAACGAATTGTCTGTAAATTTTGTTGTGTATATATTTCTTGTATGTGCTCCATGGACATTTTTGGTTCATATATAAAGCTTCTTTGCAATTCTATTTTTAGTTGCATAGTTCCTTATAGTTTGAATGCAGCCTATGAATCCACTGAGTGAAGAGGGGGAAATTTTCTTTCCTTTTAGTTTCGAATTTAGTCTGTTGTCTTTATTGTTATGAAGGAATTCGTGTGAAAGGATCATATTTCAGCAAAATAGACATATAATAGAAGGAAGGCAAATCTCAGTGCAGGAATAAATATACATAAAAGTTAAAAATCTTATGTTTTCTTCTAATTCACTTTAGGGTAACATGTAACTCAGTGTAAGTTAATGCGTATGCTTTGACTTTCATAAGTTTAGGGGATGTCATTTGTCAGGTTATTGTTAGCAAGTTAAGTCAGGCTGGCCTGTGTTGCTGCTAGTCATGTAGAAGTTAAGTGTATATAAGAAAAACTTGAAGGAATGGAGAACACTAACACAATAGCTAGTTTGATCGGTTTAAAATTTGAATTTCCTGGCCGAGATAGAAGAGCACAAGTTGATTGGTGTTGTTTTTTAACTGTTTCTATATATATATTTTTTCCTTGACATTTTTAGCTACTAAACTCAGCAAAGGCCACCCAATAAGCAAAATGGACCGCACAGCTATAACAATTGAATTAAGCCTAAGGATGTAGCATTTTTCATTTGAACAAAATTTGAGTCTTTTTGGATTGAAGTGGGAAAACTCAAGTAGTCATAATGATACAGATCTGGATCATTCTCAGTTGTTCTTTTGGAATACATCACTTGTTGGATCTCAGAGTTGCTTAATGAATATTCAAAATCTTGGTTATCACAAAGTATTCTGGTAAATTGTTATAAGATGAGGCATAATTAAGAGTGAAGGAGGATAATTGTTATTCATAGTTCTTAACTTCTTATGTCTTGTTCATGTTTCTTTTTCTTCCAATTGTCAAGGTTCTATCTCCATCAAGGTAAATCACATTTTCTTCCAATATTTTTCATCATGTTCTGGTTTATAGCATTGCATAAAGTTGACGTTTAGATAAGATTCATGTAAATGACCTCAAATAGATGGGATATGATGTCCTGGTTTTGTTGTTAAGTGGGACTACCATCCATCTCTTTTCTTTGACTGTGCTTCGCCTGGTCATTGAGGTATCTCATTGTCCACTACTCTTGTTGCTGATAAGAAAGTAGTTTCTTTTAAGTGGAGGAGGCTTAGCCTTCTTATTTTTGCTACATTGTTTTCTTACTCTTCACTTCGTATATTTCCTCATCTACCCAATTAAGCCGCTTTCTTATTTTCCAATGCATACAAGAACAATGCTACCATCACTCTTTTATCTTTAAATTAAAGAGTTTGAACATAGTCCTTCCCTCTAGTACGTCCTTGTAAGTGTCATAAACTTGTTATGCTTGGTAAACATGGTCATGCATATGTAAAGCTCTTAGTCTAATTTGTTTCTCTTGTGAAATATATCTAGAGTATTGCTTACTTTCTGGATATATTTTCTATTCCCAATTCCGTTTGATTCTTTAGATATACGTTTGATTCTTTAGGTTGTCCATTGGATGTTCTTCTACTCATGCAGTAGTCAGGCTGGAATTTCTTTATCGCTGTGATTCTACTATATTGTGAATAATATCACATTCTCACTTATGAGTTAGAGTATTAGAGAGGGATGTTCAAAAATTAGTTGTCTTTCCTTCTTGGTTGTTGGGTAGAGTAAATGATATTTAGACAAGTTGACAGCACATAAACAAATATTGCCACAAAACAGTTCTTGATTAGGTTGTGTTTCATATCCTTAGTTGTTGGGTTGAGTATATGATATTAAATAGGCTAACAACACCTAAGTGTTCATAATCTGCCTGGCTGCCGATGAAGGCCAAAACTCTACTTTCTGTTTCTTTTGTCATTGCTTTGGCATAACTCGTTTAAGAAAAATCAGTGGACGTTTTCATGTTTTATTGCATCCACTTTATTAACTTGAATCCTTGTCATATTTTTTTTCTAGGAAGCGGGAGTCTAAACATGATGTCAATATTGAAGAAATTAGACATATAATGGAGGTCATGGCAAACACGGGACAATACTGGCATGTATTTTTATTCTGATTTATTTCTATACATCCTTCCCTGTTTGTGTTAATATATTATATGCTGTTGACATTTTGTCCAACTAGAAAATGCATGATATGATTCTAGGCAACTGTTCCTAGAACGAAAGCAGAATGTGCAGCTTATTATGTTCCTGTGGAATACTATTATGTTTAAACTTTGAACGCCATCGGAGTTGTGTTTGATTGCAATCATCATCAAACTATATTAACAGTCTCATATGCATTTTAGATTGTCTTGTTGGATGATCTCAAAATGTTGTAAGGTGCCTTCACCACCTTGTCATCCCAATATGTAAAGGGTAGACTAGGTGGCCACTCAAAAGCAATCCATCAGACTGACATCTGTGTAGCAGAATAAGAATGAATCCTTGTATTATTTTGGGAAGATATGGACAAAGAAGCTGCTTTTTAGGATTGAGACCCTTCCTAAGAACAATCATTGTATATATATATATTGTATCTATGGCATGTTATATCCGTTTTCAATATATGAGCATGCCAAACTTTGCGTCATTTTGATACTACGAAGCACAGTTTTAAATTTGAACTGTGCTGGACTTTTAGCTTATGACCAAAATGATATGATTTCGGTGCCGACATGATTTTAATACTTTTTTAAATATAAAATATATTAATTAAAAATATTTTTATAAATATTTGATTGCTATATATGCTTATATTGAGTTATATTTTGAGATGTTGAATGATGAGTTTAAGTTTTGATATTATCTTGTGAAGTATTTAATCCTTATTGAGTAAAAGTCAATTTAAGTTAACTGAAGTCCACCAACTAAACATGGTAGGATGAAGGAAGTTTAAACTAGATTTATTTTGATCAGTTTAAAATTAATAAGGGAAAATAACTACCCATTAAAAAAAAAATTAACTTGAGTTTTTTTTAAACAAAAGTTGCAGTGGCCTCGCGGTGCCGGTATCGATGCTCATGTTAGTCGGTTGTCAGAATGGTAAATTCCGCTAGTGCCGACCGGCATGAAACAAAATTTAATTCCTCACAAGTATAATTAAAATTGTTCATGTACTAAATAAAAGAAAAATGTGTATTGATAAGGCAATCCATTACAGCATTTAGTAATTTCTGTAAGATGGATGATAATGATCAAAGTTAAACAGGAATATTCTACTCAGAAAAGCTATGAAAAATTCAATAAAATCAAAAGTTTTATTAGATCTTCTATATTTAACATATGGTCAGCTTTTAAATGCCAAGATAGTTAGGATTGAGAACTTACCTTGAACCATTGATTAAGAACCTACCTTGAAGCACAGAGAGAACACAGGATCAGCTTGTAAGTCTTTTAGATCCCATTGTAATTCAAGATTCTACATGAAATCTTCATTCTTTATGCAAGAGCTTAGGGACTCAATTTTGACAACTATACCATTCCTAATATGTTAGCAATTTGTAACCTAGGAACATTTCTCTAAAAATTGGTAGAGAGAGTCAATAGTGAGGATGATAATAAGCAGAATATGCTTACAAGAAGCAAAATGAATGAGAAAAAAGGTAGTGATATAAGAATTATATTGATTCATGATCTTGTATTCTACAAGAGGTAATATAGAAAAGAAGCAAGTATTGTGGTAGAAAATATTTATAGAGTAATTTTCTAGAAGGTTAGAATTGGAAATGCTGATGTTCTAAAGTTTGGCAGAGAAATAGTGCAGCATGATTTTGTATTTCTTTATTTCCTGTGGTCTATAATTCCTCACTGGAAAGGGGTATAAATATAACACTATGGTTTAAAAAAAAACTAAGTAAAACCTTATCTTATGAATGTGACTAACTATGTCTAAGGAAATGAAAGAAGAAAAAGGTGATTTCAATGGTTTAGAACTATTTGGCAAAATTTAAAGGATAAAACTCAGGCTTTTTATAATATGGATGGAGAAAGAAGTTTGGAATACATGATTATTGATATCAATACCATGTCAACTTGGATGGAAGATGAGATTAAAGTTGGAAAATAAGAATAGCAATAGGGAAACATAAAATCCTGTCAGTCCCAAAGTTAGGTGTTTAACTATTAGATAGTTATTGCAGTGATGAAATACAAAATCTTTTTGTTTGAAAGAAATAAGCTTTAAAAATTGGAAAACTTAACCTTTTTGATAAATTACCAATGATTTTTACAAAGGCCACACTGGTGATTTTTTTAGTTGAACTTATCTGCAGTTCTATTTTGTCTTGTCTTTGATTTCGATGTTTTCTTAACTGGGTTAATGTTCAAGGGAATAACTGTGTTGTGTCATATCTCTATTCGATCATAACTTAATCAGCTCTAAAAGGTAAAAAGGATTTGTTAATTAGCCCTGAAAAGAATTAGTTTATAGTTTTCACCTCTAGATAGTATACGTAAAAAAAAAAAGACTCAGTTATATGTTTACCCTATCTATTAAATCACAGTTGACTCATATCTACTAATCAACTGATTATGCTCTTTGATTTGGTTTATAGGCATGACTGGGATATGCTGAGAGGCTTGCTTTCTTTTTGGATGAAGCAGGTATATTAGAGGTATTCTAAAGTATTTGGACTCGTGCTTGTGTGATGTGCACATATTGGTAGAAATTTTCAATGTTGATAGGATAAGATGTGTAATATTTCGAGCAATCTATTGTGAAAGATCAGCAACGATCTGGCTCATACATTCCTGACCAAGCTGTGATTCTTGGATATAGTTCTTATATTCAATAGTCTATAGCTCACTGCATTTTCTACAATGTTGATAGGAAATACATGTCAACTCTATAGAATAAAGCAACTCTGACTTATTGATTACTTATTGAACATAAAACAAGGGACTCATATCCTTGCCTCAGTAACCTTAGTCTTGTCCATTGTATTTCAAAGAGGAAACGTATTAGTTAAGCAAGAAAAATGTAGTGCTCTATTTTATATCATCAAGCACATGTGCCAGTTTTCTTCTTCCATTTTTTATTTGATTGGTGGAAAATTTATGTTCCTTGATTTCATTCCTTCATTTTTAGTATTTATATTGTGCTCATAAATCTCAAAGATAAAGCAGATCATCGTACAATCAGAAAATAATTGGAGAAAAGCTATTTTCACAAAATTATTGGTCGTATTTATTTTAACACTGAGAATTCTATCATCATCAATTTGGTATTTGTTCATGTGCTGTCATTTTCTTATATCTTTTCATTCTGATACTATCCTTGACAATATATATGGTATGTGTGATCTTCATACAAGTTTTGATGAAGAATATATACGTACTAATGCATGCTTGAATGAAATATTGCAAGGTCTTGGCAGAATATAATGAAGCACAAACGGACAATAGTGGTGGGCCGCAGAAGAGTTCTTTAGTAGGAGAAACATATCAAGAGTTGGTGAAACGTCTAGATGAAGGTAAACTCAAGAACCTGTATTCAATACACCATTTGCTAGTATCCACTTGAATCTGATTCTTATGCTGGATTTGTTTTTATGTTATTGTGCACTATTTTACTTGATTACATATGATACTAATGAAGATACAATAGTTTTATTTTTTGGAAGACATTTAGAGAGAACCAATCCACATTATTGAAATAAAAGAAATATATATAAAAAAAGGCAGCCGGTTGTACGAAGCTCCCACCAATGCGATATCTCGGGGAATATAATAAATAAAAATAATTTTAATCTGATCCACAATAGTTTTTGGAAGACATGTGTTGATCTTTTAATCTGATCAACATCATGGATGGTTATTACTAGTAATGGTTTCAATGACAGTCATCCGTGTACTTGTGTGTAACATACATATATAAATACACATAATTTAAGTTGCGTTGGGTTGGAGGTGTTTTGTTGGCAATATTGATATCTTGTTTTGGTATAGTTATTCCCTACCTTGATCCTTGACCCAAATTAGTTGGTAACTTCAAGGAGTATTAATGTCATACCAAATTTAAAAAATTAGGGTTAATTATTGAATACCTAAATGACAATGGGTCTCACTTTTCACCTTGTGAGAATTTAGCCAACATTTGGAAAATTTGGGCTTTCTATTTGGCTTGGGTGGAATCCAAAAATGGGAAGTGGGTAAATTAATTCCCATTTTCTTTCCCTCCTATGCTTCTATTCATGGAAATGTGTAAGTAGAGGGAGAGGTCGGTTTTACCACTATTTCCCTAGGCGTCTTCTCTTTCCCTAGTGTTTCTGTCAAGAGAAATACACTCACAAGTTGTACACGAAGTGAGGCATAAAATTTCAATTTAAGTCATAGCTTCAATCCTCAGCCGTCTCAATATGTGTTGGCATGCTAGGTGTTAGTTTCAGTGAGTGAAAGAGCGGAGGAAGGAGAGGTTGTTGTGAGGGGCCTTCATAAAAGCATCATAGACCACAAGCCAAGGTGTCACCATTGCACACCATGAGTGATGTTCTCAACCTCGTCATAAAAAAATTATATTGCCTACTCCATTAAAGGGATACAACTGATTGGACATGGGTTCATTACGTCTATTTTTGCTCCCTTTTTTATACGAGTATCAACAATTTTAAGAATGCCTTCTATTTTGCCTGCTTATGATCAATTTCCAACAAATTCTGATATCTCCAGTGTATTTAAGTCCTTTTGGTTAGATGAAAATAAGAGTAATTATAATCTTAATAAACTTTTGAGTATTAAAGGGGAGCTTTGGCGCAATGATAAAGTTGTTGCCATGACCTAGAGGTCACGGGTTCAAGTCTCGGAAACAACCTCTTGCAAAACAAGATAAGGTTGTGTCCAATGGACCCTTCCTCGGATTCCTGCATTGGCGAGAACTTCGTACATCGGACTGCCCTTTATTAACTCTTGAGTATCACAAATTATTCAAAAGCCGCATCTATAAGAATTAGCGTTGACTTTTTAAAATTGATTTTGAAATGTGAATCTCGAAAAAATATGGTCAAATTATAGATTACTTGTCTGATTCATTAGTAAACTGTTCATTTGCTACTATGGAAAACAGATTTCTGTTAAAAGAAGAATAGGGGTCGCAGAGGCAGAATCTAACAATTTGATGGGTAACATAATCTAAGACACTACTACAAGTGAGATTAAAAATTCGGTATCTTTATCTCTCTTTTTTTTTTTATTAAAAAAAAATCTTTTCTCTTTTTCCATGCTTATTGTCCATCTTTGCCATCCAGTCTTGGTATGCTAATTATGTCTTTCGACGTCAGTTTGATATTTGCAGCTAATTGTTATATTCACTTGCAGCCCTTCTTAGTTTTACTGAAGGTCCTCCTTTCACCTTGCAAAGGCTCTGTGAGGTAATTCGTCTTATGTATTTTGTATTTTTCTTTTTGGTTTCAAATTTAATCAGACATGCCATGGAGCTTATTTTTTTTCCCCGAAATCACATTTTGTCTATCATGTGAATTCTTTTAAACAGGAAATATATATTTTTTTGAACAGATCCTTTTAGTACCAAAAGATACGTATTCAAATCTTTCAAAGCTTGCATTGGCCTTGGAGAAGGTTCGTGGACAAAATTTTTGTTGTGTCTGCGATCATATATCTGAATGTTCTGTTGTTGGATAACTATGATTAGGAATGAATCTTTCTTGCAATTGCTATATTGTCTTTTGTGATCTCCACTTTATTATGCAAAAATAACTAAGTAATCGAGAACATATACTCAAAAAGATAGTAGTGTAACATAAATTCTGAATATTTAGTGGATTTGTGGGATAACAGTGAAACTGACTAACAACAATCAAGCTTTATCCTATTAGGTGGGGTTGGTTATATAAATCCTTGTATACCTTTGGACTCTATCTAGAGGTACAAATGAGCCAAGCCGCTCATGAGCTGCTCGGTCAAAACTTGACTAGCTTAAAGTTGATAGAGCTCCAGCCAGTTTGATTAGAAATCGAGCCGAGCTCAAGCCTAATTATTACTGGCTTGGTGGCTTGTCGAGCCAAATGAGCCAGTAATAAGAGCTTAACTCTACATTCTTGAGCGAACTCGAGCTCGATTTGAGCCGTGCTCAAGCCTAGGCTGTCCTGAGCTCGGCTTGGCTCGTTTACAACCTTACTATATTCGCTACTATATCATTATTTACATTTAAATAAATTTTATTGTGCTTTATTGTTTTTAACCAAATCTTTTT
>JBAMIB010397380.1:0-10283 GCA_037177415.1 Kaempferia rotunda | reverse complement strand
ATATATGATCTGATTTATTTTAAAATTGTATCTTTATTTGCATCATTGTGTGCCTCAGTCAGCAAGTTCACAATAGATAAGGGAATATATGAGAACAAACCTTCATATGGTGTCTGGATGATTAGAACAATGGCATATGCTACCTCTTACTCTAGTCTCATAAGATTCGAGCACATAGACTGGTTACACTCTGCAATATTATTGTCATTTATTTACTTCTTTGTTATTAGCTTGTGACATGGTTTGACAAATATGCTTAACTTATTTTACAGCATTTTCTCCAGAGCTGTCAAATGGGCATGCATTTTCTGAAGGATTTTTGAATGGACATGCAACTTTGAAGGTATTTTCTCTGTAAACTTTCTACACTTTGTCAGTTATTATCTTTTGACATGTCTAAGAGGAAAGAGAATGAATGTAAGAGAATTGGATTAGGAGAGGGTGTTTTTTCTTGTTGTGCACTGCAAAGCAAATAAATTTGTCATTTCAGGGTTTTCCCTGATAAATTTCACGTATGATGTCAATTTGAGCTTTTCAAAATTTCCCCATACCTTCAGGAATGCCAATTTCCATCACTACTTTTAGAATTCATTTCCATTTGCCTCTATGAGTGACCTTATGGTAAATGTCATGTCACATCCCCATGGATGTGTCATGCCAGGTAGGTTGAGTTACAATACATATACATATATACTATGTGTGTGCTTATGGACACATGTATATATGTGTATGTACATTTATATTTTTCTTTTAGTTTGCGCTATATGCTTGACCTGCCCCTCATGTGGAGTTCACATGAACTAGATGATGGGCAGGGCAGGATTGAGTTAATAATCTTTTTCTTTTTCAATTCCATTTTTTCCTCACAATTGGCATGTGGATACTAAACAGGCTGTCAAATGAGGTTGACTGTTAGGTAACTTAATAACATTTGGTTGTGAGGGCAAACTGACAAGAACACTGAAACATAAGAAAACTGACATTTGCAAAAGTGGATAAAGAAGAGGGTAGGACACGAGGTTTCCCCAAATTTTTGTGTCAGACAAAACCACTTAGTTTCTAATTCATTGTACTACTATATATGTTTAGGTTACGTTATTCTTTTGTGATCTATACATTCAAAATTGAATTTTAACAATCAGTACACATGTTGCAACCATATAAAATTGAAGAAGTTATTGTCGTCTTTTAGCAAATCTTGTATATTGATTAATGAACTTTGAATTTGTATTTGATGATCCCCCTTTATGAACATAACTATTCAATGAAAGGAACATTACTTTAATGGAAATGACAAATTTTATGGTACAAGTATTTTGCTTGATTTGGCAATCAGAGTAGGTTCACTCCAAAGTAAATGTGAGAACTTGGGGCCCTAAAGCACCTAGCGGTTTCATCTATGACAAAAGTAATACTAGGTTAGCTTAGAAGTTCTCGGTATGCTAACATATTGAAAAACAATACAAATTTATACCAATATTCTTATTTCCTTTCTTGGAGCTTAGTTCAAGATTACTTTGCGCCATTTGTGTCAGATTTGATCAACATTTTAGCCGGCTCCCTAATGTCGTCGGAGTACCGCCACCTACTATTTTATTATCCATCTAGTCATTGCCCTAAAGATTTAGGCATCCATGGAATGTGCGTGAGGGAAAAATCATGATGTATGGTGGTTTATTGTCAACTTAGACGTTGACGCATGCTATTCAAATTGTCATAGTTTCAATCATGCAAATCTATCGCTGCATCTATATCATTAATGGCATTCTAATGTTCATCAATTTATTGCATTGCCTCTTGGGTTTACTTAACAATCTGCAATGGTCCATCCAGGTATCATAAAAATTTATAGTGATCTAACAACTTCATCAAACTCACCTTTTGTAACAATAGCTGTAAGAAGGTGATGCAGAATGCAGTTTGTATCCCTCCAAAAAACAATAAATGTGACTACTGCTTGGTTTTCTGTTAATTTCGTTTTACTGCTTTAGCAGGCTACAGGTGGAGGAGCATTTAAATTTGCTGGCAAGTTCAAGGATGATCTAGGTGTTACACTTGAAAAGCTGGATGAGATTGATAGTGTTGTAGCCGGAGCCAACTTTTTGTTGAAGGTTAATTTTTATTGCTTCTATTCTTACTTGTGGTAGAGAATAACTGAATTCAGGATTTTGTACTACTAATCTGGTGCTTTTTTATGAAATAAAATTGTTTCTATTGTATTAGCATCATATTTCTTGTGTGACAGAAATTTCCGGAAGATAGCATGTTCCTCCATTTCTTGTATACGTATTGTAGCTGTATTGTTAATCTTTGTGAGAGGAATCCCAGAAAAAAAAAGTTTTGTTTCCTTAACCAATGATGGCACTACTTATACTTGGATGTTCATACACTCAAAGATCCTAATGTATTTTTCCTAAGCAATAATTTGCTATTTCTTTGTCAAAATGTATCTAGAAATAGACATTGTTCTTAGACACAAGACCTCATATGCTTATCATTCAGAAGTCATTTCCAGTTTCTATCATGTACTTATGTACTGAATATTTAAGTCAGGTGGTTCGCCATTAAAAAAATAAAATTGAATAAACATATGTGAGAAATAAAATATTACCAGCCATGGTTTGAAATGCTAATTAGTATCAATTAGCAAGGTCAAAAGGTATTGTTCTGCTTACAAAACAATACTAATACTGTGTCGGCATGCATAAATATCACTATGCCCCTTGTGCTAACACAATTTTGGTGGTACTAACCGAGACAAGGCATGTCTTGATCAATATTGTTGAAAGAGTTTCTTCCTATTACACACCCTTTGATTTTGTCTGTTGGTCATGAAGAGAAAATGAAAGAATAAAAATAGAGCAAAGAGTAAGAGAGGTAAAGGAGATGCACCAATGAACGGGATCAGCCAAGATTGAAAGACTCTCATTCAATGGCTCGTCCTTTAATTTTATCTTCCGAGCATGGGGAAAAGATGAAACAGAATAGGGAAATGTGCCAACCAGACCACCAACAATAGTAAAGAGGAGGATGTCATAGTTGGAGAAACAAAGATATATCTTATCCTGTATCTCTAGCTAATTCAGTTTCAATTGTGCATTCAAGTCCAACTCCTAATGGTTAGTCAAGATACATTTGTGAACATGGGGAGGATTTTCACATGGAATAATATTTAAATCTTGTTCCCAATTAATAGTTTACATCTCTATGCTTCTGGGTCAAGATTTCTTAACTTGTAGTAGTTTAGCTGAGCTGTTATATCAGAATCATATTTGCAATATCAATGTAATCTTCAGATTGCTGGGTTCCTGCTTTAGTTCAAATAGTTTCTGTATTTCTGGGCAGGAAATCCCTGGAGCATCTTTTACTCATATTGATGGAAGAAGGAAAGTTGTAGAGATTGATAAAAATAACCTATATCCCTATCTCCTTGTCAATATAGGTTCAGGTGTTGGTATTATAAAGGTATTCAGCATAGTTTTTGTTTTCCAGTAAATCAGTTGCTACTTCTATGTTGTATAATTGATGTTTACATATTGTTTTTGAGCAATATCACACGGTATATAGGTCACAGGAAATAGGAAGTTTGAACGGGTAACTGGTACACATATTGGTGGTGGTACGATATTTGGTTTAGCAAAACTATTAACAGGTTGCTTAAGGTAATTTGGCCTTCATAATAAACCATCTTTGGCAAGTATGATTTTTTTTTTTTAACTTGATAACTTTGAACAGCTATGATGAATTCTTGAAGATGAGTCAACAAGGGGATAATCTAGTGCTTGACTTAATTGTGAAAGATATCTGTGGTGAACTTGTTAGTGAAAAGGTATGCATGTTTCTACATCTTTTCCCTCTATGCATCTCACTAACTGTCTTTACTTCTTCTAAATTGTGCCAGCAAGGTCTTTCATCGTCAACCCTTGCTTCAAGCTTTGGGAAGGTGATAGCATCAAAAACGACACTTTCAGATTACAAACCCGAGGATCTTGCTACTACGTTGTTAAGCGCTTTTACTTATAACATTGCACAGGTATGCATGTTTTATTCATTTTGTGTAATCTTGAGCTAATAAAATCATTTTTCTTTTTGAGGGAAAGATTGTATATCCTGTTTGACCATGATAAATCTACATCATTTTTCTCATACTGATTACACATTTCAGTCATCCTTCCATCTTAAATTTTGGCCATACCATTACATTTAGGTAAAAATCTACATCATGTATTTCTCAGGAACTTCAATGCACAGACAACATTTTTGTTGTTGTTGTCGTTGTTGATTGAAGCCTAATTAAAACTTGGTTATAACATTAAAAGATACTGATGCAGTGGCTGGAGAGGTGTTGGAGAGGGATTGTAGTGTTTTTATGGAGGGTTTGCTGGACTGTTGTAAGATTTTGAGCAGCTTAATGAAGTAGGTGTTTACTTTTCTTTGAAAAAAAAGACTTATTTTATAGCCACTTGTCTATTTTTAGTACCAATATTATAACTTTCAACTGCAAAGTTATTAGCTTTTAACGAACTGTATTTTCACTTCAATTTGTAACTGGCTTGAATTTTCTTGACCTCCTTAATTATGACATTAAATATGTCACACTCTGGGAACTTCTTTTTTTTTCTTCTTATTATTAATACCGTAAATCCTTTTTATCTTCAGGTTAGATTAACAAGTAAAAAAGCATTATACTGTGGAGATTCTTTCTGAGAGAGGACTTTTCTCCTACTTTATGTTTTGTGCAGATTGGTTTTCTTGTGGCAGCACTCTTGGGCCTTAAAAGAGTTTTTTTTGGAGGATCATACATTCGTGGACATCCAAGCACAATGGACAACATATCATATGCTATTAATTATTGGTAAATATTATGCTAAGAAGATATTGAATTGCCAGTGTGAACCATCCAAAGAAAAATATTTTGTTTGAATTTCTTCTTTTAGTGCCCTTGTGTAGCATAGATAATTGCTCATCGATTAGCATCTTAGAAAGTCTGATTCACAATTATCATAGTGTTTGATTTTTGGTTGCTTTCTATATTTAGGTCAAAGGGACAAATGGAAGCAACTTTCTTCCGTCATGAAGGATTCTTAGGAGCTCTTGGTGCCTTAATGAGTTACAATGACCATGATACTGAAGATACTGAGAGGGTACACATGAAAACTCAAAAGGACTAGAGAAGTTGCAACCTTTCTAATCTATTTTAGGATTAAGTTTTTCCTGTGTTAAGGACTGTGCTCTTCTTAATTGGGTTCTAGCCAGTCATCTCTCATCTATGCTTCAAATACATAGGGAAATCAAATGATTCTGTCCCAAGGGCTGACTTTAACTTCTCTGCTTGTATAAAAATAATCAACAAATTTTCTAGATTTTTTAAGTTTGAATTTCCAGAGGCATGCCATTGTCTCCCCATTTTGTATTTTTGTAAATAGTCTATATGGGCGTGGCACTAAATGCCTTATTAGTCTCGAGAGTGTTGACACTTGATTATACTTCTATTTATTTCTTCACATCCTAATGAGTTGGCATTATCCATACCATGTGTTTCAGACCAATCACTCAATTTGTCCTGTTCCTAGAGAATTTCCAAAGGATAATTCTAGTGCTTGCATGACATTTCTTTCCTTGCTTATTTGATAGTTTAATGCTACATGATTTAATCTTGATAACCATTTATTGATCGATATTTTTTATCCAAAAGTTTCAAATTCTGCTTTATCAACTTCTATATTTTCTTCTTTATAAGATATACATAAAATTCATTGAGCTACATATTTGTTTTGTCAGTTATCATGAAAGGATTAGCTTTCTCTTTTTATGTCCCTGACACCCAACTTGCTTAACTGTTTTCTCTAGATGATTTCATACACTATTGCCTTTCATTCCCATCTTTCCTCCTGATTTCCATCAAAACTCCACGTTGACCATATCATTTGTGCAGCAGTGTCTTCGACCAATTAAGCATGGATAATGCATATTGAACTTGAATATTCCTACTCAAAGTAGAGTTGTACATTATAAGCTGTCACTCATGAAAAAAATATGAACATGGTTTTATTTAGATTACTGTAGGACTCGTCAAATTCTTAGCATTTTATCAACTACTCAAATTTATTTCTTTTTTATTCTTATTTTTTTAGAATTGCAATAGCTTGAGGAGACCTACTGTTTTTATCCATGCTGTTGCTTGGCAAAATGTGGTTACAAGATTTATCATGAAACTTAAATACACTTTATCAAGAACACTATTTTTCAACGACAAATTGAAAGATGTAATATAAGAACAAACCACTAGTTATGACCTTCCACTGTCATTCTTTTGCAACAGAATGTCAGCGATTCAAGGAATTTGCAACTAAAAGGTCAAGTAATGATGTTTCTAGTGATAAACAAAGCATACAGTTTCTCAACATTTATTGATTGTGAATCATGATATCATGAAATGTTTTTCTCTGCTAAATTATTTTGCAATTGTATATTGAATATTCCAATATTCACATAATGACTTTTACATGGTCGTAGGTTTGTGGATTTTGAGAACTTGGCAATGATTGACCATGCTGCCTTTTTCTCCATCACTTTTTTCCCAACATATATTGTCTAGTTCTATAAAAAAAATGAGTGCATTTTGCAAGAAAAGTTTTTTGTATCTCTAGTTCTCTCTATCTCTTCAAATAATCATAAGTTTAGTTTAAATTTAATCAATTGCTTTAACATTTTTTGTTACTGTTAGTTATAGTTTAAGATGTATATCTTTGCAATTTTCTTGCATGCAAAGTGAAGGTTAGTTTCCCTGTTTCTGAAAACATGCTTCAATCATGTCCAGCAACATTTTCCCCTCATTTACCAATGTCTGAATTATAGTGGGTTTTGCATGAGAAATTCCATGGCTTTAGGGTTTTCGTAGAGTTTCATTTTTAGTCTGTTAGACAGGAGTGTGACCATGAACCTTCAGCAAATATGGATGGAAACTTAACGTCTGAACATAACGAACACAGCATATTTCCATATCTCCTTGTCAATGTTGGCTCAGGTGTTAGCATGATTGAGGTAAATCTTGAATATGAAAATTAAATAAAATTTTAATTACTTATTTTGGTAGCGGGACAAATTAATAACTAGGCTTCAAGCAGGTGATTGAAAAATGGAAATTTCAGCGTATTATTGGGACACATTTAGGTGGCGGTACTATACTAGGCCTTGCAAGGTTGTTGACAGGTTGTACAAGGTAATAATTGCTGGAGAAGTTCTTCCATGCTTTGTATCATATTGATTTTTTATATCACACATCTTTTGTAGCTACGCAGAGTTATTGGAGTTGAGCCAGAGGGGAAACAATCTAGCAGTAGACTTGACAGTTGGAGACATATATGGAGAGCAGGGTTACTCAAAGGTGGATTTTCCTACTTTATGCTGATTTATTTAACGTAATACATAGCACAGTTCATGCAGCCTCAACAAGTAGAATAATCAAAAGGATTTCTGGTTGGGTGGAGCAACAGAGCTAAGGGAAACAACTGAAGCTTTACTAGTTACTGTTACTGGAGCTCACTCATTAAATTACATAGCACAGTTGATGCAGCCTCGGTTGGGTGGAGTAACAGAGCTAAGGGAAACAACTGAAGCTCTACTGGCTACTGTTTCAGGAGCTCACTCATTGCATTACGTAGCACAGTTGATGCTGCACCAAAAGTAGAATAATCAAAGAGTTTTTTGTTGGGTGGAGTAACAGAGCTAAGGGAAACAACTAAGCTTGTACTGGCTACTATTACACGAGCTCGCTCATTATATTTTGATTGAAACGTCCATGATTTGATTGCAAAAAGGAGTAACTTATTCTGGTGAACGAGCTAACTTTGGCTAAAATCCATGACCTTGAGGTTTTTGCAAGTTGTGCTTTGGCCTTTCCTATACGTGCACCATCCTTCACTTTTGAAATCCTGTTTTGGTTATCTGTTGCTACAGCAAACTGTCTGCTTGTTGTAGCTAAACTAGTTACTCTTCTTTTGTATTATTCTGAAATTTCTTTGTTGGGAATGTACTTTCCAGCTTCAGTTTTGCACTTTTTGGCAGGTTGCTTTAATCAAGCTAGTACATTTATGCTTCACCTGTTTCTAAGTTCTGTCATTTGCTATATTAAGTGGGTGAGCTGTTGTTCACTCGTTATTTTTCAGAAAAAGTAGAATAATCAAAGATTTGAAAAATGACAATTTTTCTTAGTCTATATATTCTTGGTCATCTTGTTGTTTCCTTCATACCTTGCTGATACGAGGCAAGTTAGATGTGCCAGACTTTACCTCCTGAAAGTCGATAACTCTCTTCCTTAGGGAACTCATTTACTCATTGCACGTATGGTTTTTAATTTCTATCTAAAATCAAGATGCAATAGTGCATTTTGAATTACCCAGTGGCCAGTACATGAGACTGTCTGTACCTTATTAGTCAGATGCTGTATATATTTGGTGGGTGACTGATATTCTTTTATAACTCTTTTGTTCTGAAAAAAATCACAGCATGGTCTTCCAGCATCAACAACCGCATCAGCCTTTGGTAAGGTAACCTCAAACAAGCTTTCAGACTACAAAGCAGAGGACCTTGCCGCAGCTCTGTTGAATGCTTTCACATACAATCTTGGACAGGTATGTAACCATTTTTTCATTTAATTTTTCGATTTGGAAAATGCTGATAAGCTGATAATATCACTCCATAGTGATGTTCTAACTAGATAGAATTGTTAAATTAACTAAAGAGCTAAAACTAATGCCTGAATCAAATAATTTTGTGAGCACCTGTTTGCTTGCATAAATATTGGCAGTATCAAATTGTGATAAGAACTCTTAACACAATAATTTTCACCTGCTATGACTTTATATTATCCTACTAAATTTATCTAATTGTCTTTTTTTTTTTTTGCATATGAGTATTCTCGTCAAAATGATGTGATCAGTTAGCATCTATTATTGGCAAAAGTTTTTGTTTTTTTAAGATTCTGATTGTTTGCTTGTGGGTTGTCATGTAATCCATGAGATTTCACTTATTCCACACATCTATAGATTATCGTCTTTGTCACCTTTTATTTTTGTCAGGCCTAAGAGAAATTGTGCATGGATGTAAATATCTCTCATTAACAAATACTGATGCCTTGTAGATCTCCTGGTTGGTGGCAAAGCTTTCTGGGCTCAAGAAAATATTTTTTCGAGGAGCTTACATATGTGGTCACGAAAAGATAATGGACAAGATTTCTAGATCACTTAGATACTGGTAATTACTCATATCGTTGTGATGTTTGTTCTCTTATTTAAACTAAAGCATTTTATGTTATTAGGTCAAAAGGTCAGCTGCAAACAACCTTTTTATGCCATGAAGAATTTCTTGGAGCTGTGGGTGCATTTTGGAGTTATGAGAACATGGGCATAGACGAGTTGGCGACTAAGGAAGTCATAAAACAAGTTTTGCTGGGAGCTCCATATGTAGGAGAAAAGTCACCATCTTGGTCACCAAAGAAATTACCAGACAATGTAAGTGACATAGCAAACTTGTGTCATAATTAATCAAATTGCCTAGATTGCTCCACCTTTTGGTTTTAAACTCAAATTAGTAGACAAATTTCTTCTTAGGTAGTTCATGCATCAAGTCAAATTTGCATACCACTGAATTTAGTATTATCAATTTTGTAATAGCCCCTGCAATACCCGGTCAACTAATCTATTCATTATGCATAACACAGCATGCTAATTTTACTAGTGAGCAATAGTTCTTCTGTTGTATTTTAAGATTGTAAATCCTTTCCATGGTGTATCTTTCCTCTTGGTTTTTTCTCCATGGTTTTAATTTTTCTTGGCCCCGTTGACTCCTTGATCTTTGATGTTCGCTTCAAGATTCCTATACAACTATAAGATGGAGAGTTTTCTTACACTAGGCCTTCTAATATCCCCCCTAAAAATATATCCTTTGATTGTAGTAGTTTTTATTATTCATTAATAAGATTTATAGTCATCATCTTTTGCCTTCTTGTTTCACGCTTGATTTTGCATACACAATTAGCATATCGGTGTTTTGTTCAACAATTTATTTGTTAGATTCATCTTTTTTTTACAGTTTCTTCACAAGGATGATCAAATGACCTCTGAGATGGAACTGGAGAAGTTAAGACAAGAGAATAGGGAGCTAAAAGATGAAGTGACGAGATTGCTAAAAGAAAACTCTAAACTGAGAGCCAAGTTAGAGGAGTCAAATAATAATAACTTATAAAATTCTTGCAAGTAAACCATGTCCATGTCAGCGAGAAA
>JBAMIB010397371.1:0-10284 GCA_037177415.1 Kaempferia rotunda | reverse complement strand
TTTAGCCGGAGCTTCCGGGGACTCATCCACCGACGGATCGAGGAATAGTCCACCTCAAGGACTCGGGGAGTAGGAGCCTTATCTCCGAACCTCGTCAACAAATCATGTGTCTTCCTTCTTGTTTGTGTTAGTATTTGATTTGTATTCCGCTGTGCATACTAACGATGTAGGAAGGAAGACAAGACACGTCATCTAGCCGTACGATTAGGTCCCAACAAATATGTTCATAGATAATATCGTCATCACAAAGACTGCTTTTCTATTCCATGATTCTGACAGCTGAGATATAGAATCAATAATATTGTTTTCTGTCCACACTAACTTTTAGTGGAAAAAGTAACAAATTTAATTTGATATTATAACTATTTATCTACTTCTTTTGTTTTTCCTAAAATAGGTCTATCTTGATATCCCTTTTTTTTTACTTATTTAAGTTTTGTGTTTATTAATTGTTCCATTAGCCATTGTTGGTGACATAACTCCATCTGATGGTGTCCCAAAGTTGGAAAAGAGTCGAAGGGAACGTGAAGCCTTGGACTATATGTGCAAGGTACTTGGTGGGGGGTCTAGAGGTATGCCTTTTTATACGGCAGATGCTTAACATAAACTCTAGTGAGTTCTATTTTTGCACCAATTATTTTCAGAAAAAATGGTCAAGTTAGCTTTCACAAACCTACCATTTCCTAGATTGCTGGTTGAAGCTGAGACCTTTCTGAGCGTACTAAGAATTTTTCATTGGGCAATAATCTCTTGTTTAACACGAAGATTGGTATGGGTACTTATGCTTTTCCATTCCTATGGATACTTTGGCAGCTAAAGAGATAGGTGAATTGTGGATGGAATATGAAGAGAACTCTTCACCTGAAGCAAAGTTAGTCAAGGACTTTGACAAGGTAAACTCGTATACTCTAATTTGGAGACCATAGACTTTTCTCGACTATTGGTTTCCCACCTTCTGCAATGCTGCTTCTTGCAATGCTGCTTGTTTGGACTCTAATTTGGAGTCAAGGACATTCAGTATGCCCAAGCTTCTTGCAATGCTGCTTGTTTTTATCATATTTGATACTTTTGCATCTCATGATCTTCAGATGACTGTTATCATGCTGGTAAGCACCTCATATATTCAATCTGTTATGCCCATCTTGTGCATTTTTCATTATTCTGGCTAGATCTATCTTTTTTTGGTCAATATGACATCAATCATATCAAATTCCAGATCTATCTTTTACTTTCTAATATTGGCATTGAAGGGCTTTACTTTTTCTGATTTGCAATTGAACTATAAATTAATTGTCTAATAAATCAGTTTGGAAATGCGACTTTGGTGTCAACATTACTTTGGGCCAATATGAAGTGTTAATTATGAGATGATCCAATGGATTCCTAGTAACTTGCAAGTGTGAATCTTGATTCTGAGGCCCAGCCCCACAAAAATTTTCCACCGGCCACCCATCCAACCAGTCAATGTTCTTATAATTGTCATCTCATTGGAGGAAAATTCCAACTTAGATTCGACCCTTAGATGCCTAGTTAGTTTCTTGATGGGCCTAACTGTTGCACCATTGCCCCGGGGGCTTGATTCCCATGTTTTTATACTTTAATCTGGATTTCATTTGAAGGTATAATAATGCAGATTACCTCTTTTCTGGTATTTCTCGAAGTTGCATACTTTGGCACACAGTCTTGCTAGATCATCATCTAGTTCATTTTTATTTGTAATTTTTATAGAGGATTTGCATTTCGCAGGCTTTGCAGGCAGCCGATTGATGTTTATAGCCTCCTATTTAAAGCAGTGAAACAATTTGAATGAATTTATTAGTCACATTTTAGATAAGTATCCTTAGATTATACTAATTGAAGAAAATATAGTTAGACTCTTGAAATCTGTTGCAGGAAACAAAAACTAAAGGTTTTGTAGATCCTATCCGAGAAAATAGTGAAAACAATAGTTCCGAAAAAATTTTCCTATGTCCAATTTGTTATGAGTTTAATATGTTGTTTATCAGTTAGCTGCTTTTGTACTTGATGATACTTTTACTCTTTTACAGGTCGAGATGATCCTCCAAGCTCTAGAGTATGAAGATGGTAAGATTTTTCTATGCTTCATTATATTAGAATGGACTTTGCTATCATAAAAGCATGGTGGTAGTGGTTCCGGGTTTTGGTTTTATTTCTGAACAAGAGGAGTTACACTTTTGTTGGCATGGGCTGACTTTGATAAACAAAAATATAAAAAAGTATTGATGTTTACTGTACCAGGCAACAAATTCTTGCAGTACAAATTTTGAATTGTTGGTTCTCAAATCTTTTAGAGTTGACAGGATGATATGTTATCTTCCATTTCCTTTCAAACCTTAGGTATGCATAAGTTTTATGATTCATGAACTGTTTAAGAAAGAAGAATGCAAAAAAAGCTGCACATCTTTAAGTTTGCCTACTGGTATCATGGACATTATGCTACCCTTGCTTCAGGTTTTGCTTATACCATAAGTTATGTTTTCCTTCTAGTGACATAGCTTATTGAAGTATACTTTTGTATCACATGAATACGTCCCTTAAACTTTGCTATTTAAGTTTCTTGATACTTTGATATTAATTCTCACAGAGCAAGGAATTGATCTGGAAGAATTTTTTGAGTCTACTGCAGGTACGAGCTATACATGTTTTGTAAAAGAAAAAAAGACACCTATGCCTCAATATTGTGATAAATAACAGTCATTGATTGTGAGCTGCTTCATTGCCAGAAATGTTGGCTTATGGAAGAAAACTTTGATGAATTCAGAAAATAAATTAAAACGTATGAAGAAAAACAGTCTTGAGATGACTTTACAAAAATGAGACGTCCGTAGAATCATCTATCGATGGTTTTTCTTAATTGCTAACATGCCATTAGCTTTGCAGGAAAATTCAAGACCGATGTAGGTAAAGCATGGGCATTAGAAATTGTGTCAAGAAGGAAACGAGGAAAGTAGGCCAGGGTCTCTTGTGAGAGCGACTGGGTTATCGTTCCTCTTGTTTACAAATTGGCAATCAACGCTCAAGCCGTTAATCTTTCTCTAAGCAATTAGTGCTCGAAAAACTGCTACTAAGTTAGTAATAAAAGTGAAATCAGCTTTCATATTTATGCTGATTGACAATGCATTATTTCAGCTTCCCCTATCTTTGCTAGAACCCATCCATTTCCATTTCTATTTCTAGTTGAGAACAAAATGCAGCTAATGAAACACCAGCTTGTCATGGTTTGATCTTCTCATTCTCCCTTGTGGTAGCAGGTTCACAAAGCTCATTGAAAATTTTGTGCTCTTTGTTCTGTATTTTGAAAGATTTCATTATCCTTTTGGCTAAATCTTAATTACTTTTGACCTTACCTTGTACCAGCATCACTGATCCTTGACAACTGGATGAACTTCTTCATCCCCGAAATAAAGGTTATATATATTTCTGGACAATTATGAATTCTCTGCTGTAAAATCTGAAATCACTCTTGTAAGTTGTAATAATGCCTTAGAATTTGTTTTTGATGATGCTATTACTTAAGGTAGATTCTTTAGGAAGAAAATTAGACACAACTTTAGATTCTTTTAAATTCCTGATGCAATATTTGAAATTTCATAATTATTAGCCTATAGCTGAAAAGGACATCCTGGAGAATAACAACAACAAGTTGTTATCTCCTTTTGTCGAAAATTTCTTATCATGTGTGTTTGACTTTTACATTCAGAGCTGTAAAGCGAGCAAAAATTAACAATAAAAAAATTAATTAGGTTGCCATATGACGTTGTAAAGTTTGTTTCATGCCTAATTTGTGTTTGGTTATTTAAGATAGCATTCATATTACGGGGGCAACCGAATAGAATTAAGAGAGCAATAATTTTGGTCGTACCACTTGCGGTCAACTCGTAAATGTCAACGCTCACCCTTTCTTTCCACTTGAAGCTATCCTTACTCAACCAATGATTTTTTCCTAAAGTTTGTCTATGGGATGGTGATCGATAGAGAAATTATTATTATTATTATTATTATTATTATTATTATTATTATTTCTTTTCCTTCTTTCTTTACTCTACCTCTTATAATAAAATTAATTGCATAAATAAAATTAGAATTTGAATTTCAATGGAAATAAATATTTTAAAGATTAATCTTTTTTACTCATAATTAAGTAATTAACACTCTTCTTTTATGGTAATAAAAGATAATTACTCATTCCAATTGTTCCTAAGAGGAGGAGAGAAGGGTAAGCAAAGGTTATTTTTAGAAAACGTTTATCTTCTTTGTATCTTTCAAAAGATTTATTTCCTTACACTGATTTAGGGTGTAAGGAAATTATGTTTCCTTTTTTTCTTCTTTTTTTTTTTCTTTTTATTAATGAATCTCCTCTTATCCTATACGGCTATACAAGTATATACTGAGAAAAAAACCATGAAAAATAACTTTTATTCTTATTTACGAAGGAAGAGATGAAAACTTTTGCTCACTCTCAAATGATCTATTTCTATCCTGATTTGAGATGAAGCTTACCCTCCCTGTCCTATATTTTTATCTCCGTTCCATTTTTTTTAATAAAACTCTCCACCCTAATCTAAGTTACAAAATTATCAAACGCACGAGTCCAAATCGCCAGTCAAACCCCCGCTCTCTCTCTACGGGACCCACAGCTAAATAACCAAAGAAAACAGAGCTCCCCGAATGGGTCTCATATGGGGCCCACTCCGATAACCAATGGAAAACCTTCTTTTTGACAGGTAAAAATGCGACCTTTCTGCCCGCACTTTTTTATATATATGCTCGCTCTCTCTCTCTTCACCGCTCTGCCAATCGCCCCTTCGGCTTGTTCCTGTGCTTCTTCCTTCTTCGCTTCCGCAGATAGAGACTGAGATTGAGAGAGGGGAGCGATGGTTCGCTTCAGCAATAACCTTATCGGGCTCCTCAACATCATCACCTTGTTGCTGTCGATCCCCATCCTGAGCGGCGGGATCTGGCTGGGACGGCGCGCCTCCACCGATTGCGAGAAGTTCCTGCAGGGCCCCATCATCGCCATCGGCGTCTTCCTACTCCTCGTGTCCATCGTGGGAATTGTCGGGGCTTGCTGCCGCAACTCCTGCCTCCTATGGATCTACCTCCTCGTAATGTTCATCCTCATTATCCTCCTTTTTTGCTTCACCATCTTCGCCTTTGTCGTCACCAATAAGGGCGCCGGGGATGCGGTATCTGGACGCGGGTTCAAGGAGTACCGCCTCGGTGACTACTCCAACTGGCTGCAGAAGAGGATGGAGAACTCCAAGAACTGGCGGCGGATTAGGAGCTGCATCCAGGATAGTGATGTCTGCCAAAGCCTTCAAAAGAACGAGACGTTCAACCAATTTGTGAATAATAACCTCTCTCCTATCCAGGTCGGTGCTCTCATGTTGCTATACTCTTGAATCTGAAAAATGACTTCTTTTTATTATTGACAGAGTTCTCGATTAGCCATGGGATTCTTTGTTTCTTATATGCGGGAATGTTTGGGTTTCAAATACCTATTTGAAGCCGATTGCTATGGACTTCGATAAACGAGTTATTTTGGATCTAGGGTTCCATTGGTCATCCCTTTACTATGAACCTCTTCGAGGCTTGCCCGTTACTTTATATTTTTATCTTTACTTGTTTGTTTCAGTGCAAGCTATGATTTTTTTTTCTCGAAAAAGTAATCTTGATTCCCGTGGTTAGGTTCAAATAACAAGGATAATGGGTTTTGTAGCTTCTATTTGAGCAAATGATTTAATTTTACTGAACATGAAGTTTGATATCAGTAGGCTCGATAGAAATGTTCCTCTTCCAGCAAGAATCTATGTTTGCTGTCTAGATAATGTCTTCCTGTTGTCTTTGGAAACAAATATTCGAATTTGATTATGACCTGAACACACTCCGCAATCTATGAATCATATAAAAATAAAAACAATAGATGGGTTCTCAATCCGTGCAGGATTTGGTTAGGCTTTATCTTTAGTGCATCATTTTATAAAAGTTGAATCTTCTTTTCTCAGCTTTACTTTTGTATTGGATGGTATTTCTCAGTTTGTGCTATTATTCTTTACTTTACGGGATTTTGTTTCTTCTTATCTCCGGGGCGCCTTGTTTATTGTCCTTTGATTATTTAATTTCGGTAGTTGTGTGAAGTTTGATATTGAATAGTTGGCACTTTATTTTATTAGTCGAATATTAAATTTAATAAACTCAGTCTTCTTTCTTGTAAAGGTTGGACTCCTTTCTTTTTTGATGATTTTCCTTGCTACCTCTTTTACTTTGTATCACCTATTAGAAAATTATTTAGGCCAACGCACACGAATCTTTTGAACCTGCAACTAGCTTATATATTATGTATAATGATGTGTTTTCTTATTCATTGAAATTAGCGTTCTTATATGCTTTGTCAGTTCACTAGAGAGTAGCTGCCTCTTTTTATTAAATATCGTTTGGTTTTAATCAAATTTTTATAAGAAAACTCCCCAAAAAATTCTAACATAATATGTTGTTACTCTACAAATTGCAAAGTATCAAGTCGTAGCTTGGGATCACGACTTCATTGTCGCCTCTGTCCAAAATGGCCTGAATTTTAATGAAATTTTGAAGTTTTTATTTTATTTTTTGTGATGAATGTAGACACTACATATATATTCATTGTCTAACTGAATTTCAATTTGTTTAGCTGCTAAGGGTCAGTTCTCTTCATGCAGTAGTCTTATTATTTCAAGTATATACAGATTCCTCTATTTATCAAACTTATTCATGTCACTTTTAAAATTCAACTAGTTCACAATCTGTGTTTGATTCCCAAGTAACCTAACAAATGCACCAAGTCTATTATCCAGCTATCAAAAATTCCTGGATAGGTATGCTTCACTAGCATTTCCATGTTTATATGCTTCATTATCACCAAGTCTATATCTGCCTTTGAACATTCCTTGCATGCATTAGATCTTTAAAGTTTACATGTTTCATTTGATCATTCTCATAGTAGTTTGTCATTTCCACACTGTAAATTTCAACATTATATCGGGATACTCGCTATTTGTTCTCCCACTGAAGGTTGCTATAAGCATATTTTCTTGAAAAAGTAGTACTCGTTCTTTGCCATCAAGCATTGATAAGAATCCTGATTGTTGACTAAAACCACTAGATTTTCCTAATGGATGTTGGCATGTTTTTGAAAGGTTGTTTCAGAAATGTGACTCCTCGTGCTGATAAATACTTAGTAAGCTTGTGTATATCACTATATCTTAGTATCTGGTTGTTCCATTCATTTTTGTTCTTGCATTTTATCCAATCTTTCATCGTCTCATTCTTGTATTCATATTTGTTTGTGTTTTTCCCCTTGCATCAGTCTGGATGCTGCAAGCCTCCTACTGCTTGCAACTTCATATACGTGAATGAGACATACTGGAATAAACCTGCCGGCTTCACTTCAAGCGATATTCCAGACTGCAATACTTGGAGTAACGACCAGTCTGCCCTGTGCTATGACTGCCAATCTTGCAGAGCTGGAGTCCTTGCAAACATCAAAAATGATTGGAAGAAGGTTGCTATAGTTAATATAATTTTCCTGATCTTCCTCATCATCGTGTACTCGATTGGATGCTGTGCCTTCAGGAACAACAGGAAGGACAATTCCTACGAAGGATACAACAAAGCATACCCTTGAAGAATCCGGTATTTAGCAGCCATCCCTAGCTTTTGTTACTCTACCTTCTGATTCTTTCCTTGTATATCCTAGTTATATATATATATATATTTACATCTTACCTTCAGCATCTTTTGGTGTATCGGTGAATGATAAAAACCCTATTTATGGCGTATATCCATTCAGTCGGGGTGTTTCTTTGCTATTTGGGGCCTCAGCTCTTGAGACATGAAGCATATTTGATATTTTTGGTGTAACACTTCGGGAGGTTGTATGAATATATGGTTTCAGGAATCTCGTTTGCATCTTTCACTTTATATCAGGGTTTTAAGTATCTCGAATGTTTAGCTCGATGGATGAATGTTAAAACCCTATTAACTATGGCATACTCTGTTGTTCACGTGATGTTTTTTGCTATTTGGGTCCTCAGCTTGTTCACGTGGTTTTCTCTAATATGCACCTTTCATGTAACATATCCAACTTCCTTTCAGACACACAAATTAGTAATCATCTTGATAGCAGACATACTTTGGCCCAAGGTCAAGCTTGACCAAAGGGACTAGCATCTTGAGTAACCCCATGAATGACTTGTCACACAATGAGCAAACCAAGCACAGTTAGATGTGGAATGCAAAACTCGATCAGACATTAATTTCTTGGTAGAATTGTTAAAGACTTTTGATAGCTCATACTTTGTATTTGTTAGACCATGCATTGTAGGTTTGGACAATCCACACGGAATATCGCTTTCTGCTTTTCCTTGTCTTCATGCATGCCCCACCCCTGCTCTTTGCAGCTTGGAAGCTACCATCTTGCGTGTGTTTGCTTCAAAACCCCAACACTGAAAATTTGAAGGACCCATCCTTTCGCATAAACCCCATAATTGAAGTCTAATGCTTTGTTTCTTGTGAAGCTTCAACTCGATTGAAGTCTAATTGTTTGTATACAAAGTAACTGGTGCGTGGTTAACTCCTGCATTAAATCCACGCATCATTATTGATCCTGGTTCAGACGCAATGGTCTCAGAGGTATTTATGTTCAGCAAGAAAGACAAGGAGATTGGTATGTAAGAGAAGAATTGAATTATATTCTCTGCTCTGTTTTCATAGTATTTCAGGCCCCTCCTCATTCAATTCTTCCACTTTCTTACGCATCAGCACTTGTTGCATGCCAATGGCCAAACCCTCTCCAAGACTCTACTTCTTCACCCCTTGTCGACTTCTGCTATGGCTGTGTGTATATATATACACCAACACAAACACACAGCGATGGAGCTGGAACTGGTTGAGAAGTTATAATTAGGCGAGGAGAGCCATGTTGGAGAAGCAGGTCACGTGTGCAATGCCTGTTTCGACGGTGTTCCTGCACGTGATCCTCTTCCCCAACATGGATTCCTCACCTGCGAAGCTGTCTCCTGTCGAGTGGTTCTCTCCGTCTCTGTTTCGAGGAATTGGTGCTGATGTTTCATTCATTGCGATCTTGCAGGTTTAAGAGAAGACTGAAGAAGCAGCAGAAGGGAAAGAGGATAGCAACATGATCGAGAGAGTCCAGTTGACCTTTGATATCTCCATAATTGAGATACTCCATTAATAAATGCGTCAGGAGACCTTCAGTGTGGCCATTGCAGATGGCAAGAACCACACGAATTTACTAGTGCCATTAGCCATCGACCATCCTATATGGCAGAGTGCCGTGCGGTGGTAAGAGGTTTGACATTTCTCTCAAGCAGGAAGTGTTCGACATTTCTCCCACGTGAGATTTGCTGCAAGGTCACGGCAACGTCGTGGAGCTCTGTCCTCTCTCTTCGCTCTGTCCTCTCTCTTCGTCCTCATAATCAATCAATCGGGGCGTGTTGGAATAGTCCAATGTCCACACAGGAGAACACTCGCAGGCCAGGCATCATGTTGTTTAGCAGTGATAAAATACTGAGAATGAGAGGGCAAATAAAAATCAAAAGAGAAGATAGTTTACCTTCTGAACACCTGATGATCCGATTGAGATCGAGGAATGGATAGACTTCTCGATCTCTTCTAGCTGGTCGGATGTAAGTAATTGGACCGGCTCTTTCGAGTCTGCGTCTGTCAGGGTCGGCAGTTATCGTGTCGGGCAACACAATGAGTGACCTCTCTAGAGGCACCCGGTGTAAAAGCCAGGGCCATCACGAAATTAATTTTTTAACTTTTGTTGAGATGTAAAATATTAATTAAAAATTTTATATTTAAGTTTTGATAATAATTTTTTTCAATTAATAAAATTATTAATTTTTTAATGTAAATAAGATCTTATTATTTTATTTTAATTTCATCATCCTTTAAAATTTAACATTATTATTTGAATAAATGTAATAAAATAATAAACAAATATTAACTTTTATTAAAACTAATTAAAATGGGCATCAATAAAAATGTAAAAAAAAATATGTACAGTTACAAATATCAATATAATAATAATAATAATAATAATAATAACAATAAAAGTTGATACGTGGTTATATATTGTAAAAAAAAATTAACTCAGTTATAAGGGTATTTAGTTATCTCTTAGATATCCACGATTTAATTTTCAACTACAACGTATTTGTAGAGATTTTTCCTCTAAATAAGACTCGCAACTAAGAAATATTC
>JBAMIB010397318.1:0-10293 GCA_037177415.1 Kaempferia rotunda | reverse complement strand
ATATATGATATTTAAATTGTATGGTAGGTGTATATATAGGAAATTTTTAATCTATACATCTACCGTACACCCCGCGTGACACAGTGTATATATATATATATATATGAAATTTTTAACCGGTACATCTACCGTAAACCCCGCGTGGATTACTGTGCCAGCTCTGCCCCTCTCTCTATCTCACGATGGAAAGCTTCGATCCGGCGCTCAACTACCTGCCAAAATAAGAACGGTAATTCCGTATACGTCACCGCCAAGAGACCCCAATGTCATTTCTCCGTCGGCTGCATTCGCCCTCTTTCCGAGAATCCCTAATCCATTTAGCATACGGGTCCTCATTGCGCGACAACGCCCTGATCGATCGATCGATCTGCATCCGCAGACGTTCCCTCTCGGCGCTGCAATGGCGGAGGTGACCTCCACGGCAGGGATCTCTGAGCCGCTCTTGTTGGTGGAGAAGGAGAACGAGAAGGTCCCGGCATGGAAGGAGCAGATTACCGTCAGGGGCTTGCTGGTCAGCGCCGTCTTGGGCTCTCTCTTCTGCATCATCACGCACAAGCTCAACCTCACCGTCGGGGTGATTCCGTCCCTCAACGTGGCCGCCGGGCTTCTGGGTTTCTTCTTCGTTAAAAGCTGGACCGAATTCGCGTCGAAGATCGGGGTGTGGTCCAAGCCGTTCACCAGGCAGGAGAACACGGTGATCCAGACGTGCGTGGTAGCGTGCTATGGATTAGCCTTCAGTGGTACTTGGCGGCTTCTCTTCCCGATGTTTGTTTGTTTGATCTGCGAGTCCTTTTATTTATTTATTTTTGTTGTTTTTGTTTTTAAAACATTCGCAGTATGCTCCTGAAGAACTCAAACAGTGCAGGGGTGGAAATAAGAGAAAGAGAGAAAAGGGTGATAACTATTACAACTAGAATCGGGAGAAAAGAGAAAAAATAAATAAAGAACGAAAATTTTTATACATTTCATGGCAACCAAGGTTGCAAGTGAGACCGTTTAAGGTAGAGATAATCAAGTTGTGCTCTAGCATAGTATAAAACACCTAATAATAACAATTCTTATATTTTTCTCTGCAATTTTTTTTTTTAAAGGATTATGCTCTGAAGTATGGTTTGGTTCCTGTGCTTGGAAACCTGAAATTGTGATGAGTGGATGATTGGTTCTTTCTCAATATTATATTGATGATTTTTTATTGTTCTAAAAGTTTATCCTTTTGTAGTGTTTTTGTAGGTTCTTAGAATTTTGTGGTAGGAATTGAATAGCAGTGATTATTTTGTGATTATGATTCTATTTTTCAGGGGGGTTTGGTTCGTATATGCTCTCTATGGATCAAAGGACTTATGAACTTATAGGATCGGATTATCCAGGTAACAGAGCAGAGGATGTTAAAAATCCATCTATGGGTTGGATGATTGGTTTCATGTTTGTTGTGAGTTTTCTTGGGCTATTTAGCCTCGTGGCACTGCGCAAGGTACTTGCTACTGAGAATCTATCAGAATATCACTTGAGAATTTGTCTACCATGAAAGTAGTTTTTTTTTTCTTTGAGAATATCAGAATATCACTTGAGAATCTATTAGATTAAAATTGTATCCTACTTTCTGATGCCAGGATTAGTTTGCATGTATTACATTGTAACCTGTAAATTTATCTGTTTTATGCCTAAATGTTTTATTCAACATATTATGTATTGGCTTGCTTGAATTTTTCAGGTAATGGTAATTGATTACAAGCTTACATACCCCAGCGGGACAGCTACAGCTTTGTTGATAAACAGTTTTCACACTAACACAGGGGCTGAGCTTGCAGGGTAAGATATATATCGCGCATCAATATTGTGCTTAAATAGTTTAAATAATTAAATCTACTCAAGAAATGGAAATTAGATCTTGCAAATTTTTAATTAACTTCTACCATCAGTTTTACTTATTTCTACTGAATTGCCTCAGTTCTGAAACATTATGGAAAAGCAACATAGCTAAAACGTTTATTGGTGAACTGTGGCCACTTATTTGATCTCCAGACCTCTCTTTTGTTCTGATTACTGATTATGCAGTAGTTTATTAGGGAAAAAGAAGAATCAACTGATGTGAATTGTCATATGATAAGTTATTGAAAAGTTCAACACACAAAAAGTTCCTAGTTATAATGACATTTATAGGTTATATACTGGGTAGTGCAATTTCATAATCACTTTGTAGTCTGCAAGGTAGAAGAGGTAATTGAAATGGAACAGTAGGCCTTATGACAAGGAAGACCCAAGGCCTTCATGTTAAATTGGGGGCAAGCTCCTTCCATTTCAAAATGATTGGTCATTTAAGAGGGTATAGTCTTCTAATATATACTCTTAATGGACAATGACACTTGTCCATGTGGGACCAATGGGCAAGGAACATTGTAGCTTCAAAGCAGATCTTCAAGCCCATCATGTCTCCTGAGATATTTGTGTAACTCTAATACCATTTTAAACTGGGATGGAATTACTATACTATGTAACTGACCACCGTACATGTATATGTGGAACTAATGGACGCGGAACATCCTACTGTCGATAATTCATATGTGATATCTAAGTTGTTCATGAGATTGTGAATGTGAATTACTTTTACTTGTATAATAGTACTCATGAATGAATAAAAAAACAATGGCTTTAGTGTCATCATGCCATGTGACTATGAATACAGTATTGTAATAATAGTACTCATGTTAGCTACTGAATACTGAATAAAAAAACTACTGCTTTTGTGTCATCGTGCCACGCAACAATGCATGCTTAGTATTGATAAAGTGGTGATATGGTTTCACTAATGATTGGTGAAATTTTATCGCTGATGATCAAGGTAGGCAATTGATTCACAACTGTTACTAACTAGTTGCTTTGAAAAATTTGCAGAAGCAATGAAGTAAATTCTTGGCAACATGAAATGCCTATTCTGTGCCTCTAGGATTGTTGATTGTTATGCAATATACTGCAGGAAACAAGTACGTTGCCTGGGAAAGTATTTAAGCATAAGCTTTTTTTGGAGCTGCTTTAAATGGTTCTTCAGTGGTGTTGGAGATTCATGTGGGTTTGATAATTTCCCTAGCCTTGGACTTGCAGCATTTAAGAACACGTAAGTATTTTCTACTACAGCCTGCATGCCTTTATGTTACCATTGGCCAACTTTAGGCTGATGTGTTTCAGTTTTAACTTTATCTCATTGATAATTATAGGAAAGCTATTTCTTGTTGCACTTTTGGTGAAACTTTTAAGGATTTGAGTTTCCTGCCTACACAACTATGGTAAGTGTCTACCTGTGCCCATGTAAGTGCGTGCGGGCCAGGCAAAAAGGTAATGAGTAAGCAACCACCAGATTGCTAGGGTTGAACCCTTGGTGCCAACAATCTAATCTGCATATAAACTCTGCAAAATTTTACTATTGGCATGTGTCTTTGCAAAGACAATTATATTGTTTCTTCGGTTGTATTGCTTTTTTATTAAGTTAATTTTTATACAAGTGAAAAAAACAATGCATCAGGAAAGACTCCCTATACAAACTAGGGATTGCTTATCTATTTATCTAATTTTCTTTTTGGCTTACTTTTTTTTTTTTTGCAGATTTTATTTTGACTTTAGCCCTACATATGTCGGATGTGGTCTTATTTGCCCACATATTGTTAATTGCTCAGTCCTGCTTGGAGCCATCATATCTTGGGGTTTCCTTTGGCCATTCATCTCTACCAAAGCAGGGGATTGGTATCCAGATAATCTTGGAAATAATGACTTCAAAGGCCTCTATGGTTACAAGGTATTAACATAGTTCTGGACTTCTAGGTTGTGTTTCTGACGAGGAAAGAAAATAAATTGATAGATTGCTTTTCCTAGCTGTACATTTCCTCTATTTTCTTTGATAGAAAAAACTAAAGGGAAGGAAAATTCTTTGATTTTTTTTTTTAAATTTTCCTCTATATTGCTTTCTTGTCTTTTGCATGGATTGGAACTCAATATGAGCTTAACAAATTAAAAAAATCCTTTTATTTTATTTTTATCACTTCCAAATCAAGTTTTAAAAATTTCCCCTCTTTCCTTCCATCAAAGGCCGCCCTTCACTTGCTTGACTCGAGACATCGAACCTGTTTTCTACCACCCAAACAGACTGAAACCACTGCTAGAGGCCAAAGTGTTGGTTCTTTCTTTACTGTGGTTCAGATTGGGCAGCATAGGGCTATTCAATGCTTTGGTTCAGATGGCTGGAGGGATATTTTGAAAAACAAGTACACTCTTTGCTAAATACCAAAGTAGAATGTGCTTATCGTATTCGAAAGTTGGGTTTGCCCTTTGCTAAAATGTAAAAAAAAATTACATTTTTTTCCATTGAATTTTTGTATTTGCACTCCTTTTTTTCATGAAGGAGAGCTTTGACCCAACGCTAAAGTTATTGCCTTGTGACCTAGAGCTCACGGGTTTGAATCCTGTAAACAACCTATTGCAAAAAAAAAAAAAAACAAAAGGTAAGGTGTATACAATAGATCCTTCCCCCGCATGACGAGAGCTTCATGCTCCGGGTTGCACTCTTTTTTTTTTCATAGTTGTTTCCTTCTTTTGCTTTGTAGGAAATAGGGCCCTAGTGTCAAATAATTTTGCATTTACATTTGTACATTTCCCCTGTAAAATAGCTTAGCTCTATTTTTATTAATTGTATTGTAACTTATAAATACATCTAAAAACTGTCCTAAAACATTGAACATTCTCAAAGGGTTTCACATTTTGCTACAGTAAGATTGCAATCTGGGTAGCACTAACAACCTAACAAGCTAGTTGAAAATTGCAGGAAATGTAACACATGCTTAACATTCTACTTTGTCATATTATCACTGTATCTTAATGATTTTCCTTGTCAAATAAGATATTATGGTTCTAGATTTTTTTTAATGCCTCGACCATTTGCACTAATGACTAGTAGCCACCCGTAATTTACCTCCTCCATGTTGGCTTAGGGACGGGTTGGTGGGGGCACTTGGGCGAGCAAATCGCCTTTTGCCACATAGATTTCTATTTTTTTTTATAGAATTTGTCATTATCACCTCATATTAGCATTGAATTTGTCATTATTCAATGCTAATATGAGGTGGACCACCTAATGTGTAGTCATCTATGAAACATAATGATGAAATTTATGTTTAGTTATGTACCTAATTATCGTTCAGAACCTTGGGCTATCATATTTGCTTCATCCGTATACTTCATGATTCTGTTTCTTCTTTCTAATTTTACAAGTACTCATTACATTGGGCTTCTGATTTTGTGAAATTTGTGCATTTTAAGTTTTCTGGTTTGTCTATTATTCATGTTTAATTATGTACCTAATTATCATTCAGAACCTTGGACTACCATATTTGCTTCATCCTTGCTCTTGATGATTCGGTTTGTTCTTTCTAATATTTGCAAGTACTTATTACATTGGGTTTCTGATTTCATGAAAGTTTGTGTGTTTAAAGTTTTCTGGTTTGTCTATTATTCATGTTAATTACGTACCTATATATATTGCCGTTCAGAACCTTGAACTATCACATTTGCTTCATCCTTGTTCTTTATGATTCTGTTTGTTCTATCTAATTCTACAAGTACTTTTTACATTGGGTTCCTGATTTCAAGAAAACAATGTGTTTTAAGTTTTCTGGTTCGTTTATAATTACTCACAAGTAGTCATTGTTTGAATTTCTGATTGACAGTTTCTAAATTCTATCTGCAGGTTTTCATAGCAGTCTCTCTTATTCTAGGAGATGGTCTTTACAACTTGATTAAAATAGTGATAATAACTGTCAAGGAAATCATGAATTCACGTTCAAAGAAGACATCACTTCCACTGGCAGCCCCTCATCAAGGTACCTCGTGTTGTTGATCTCTTGCCCAGAAAAAATCCATTTTTTTTGCTTGCTCAAGGCAATAATCTAGCAAAGCAGCAAAATAGAAAGTTACTTGTTCAGTGTATTTGCATTAAAGCAGCAAAATAGAAAGTTACTTGTTCAGTGTATTTGCTAATGCAATTTATGCAAGCTGTTTGGTTGAATGAATGTCATTAAAATGGACATTCACAATAATTAAATGCTCAAAAACCTATATCTCATTTTAAACCATGAACCTAGCAGATGACCAGTGCTTGACTGTATATATAGCACTGTATTCTACCTTCTGCAGATTATTGTCTCTATTGTTGTTTCATCTTTTAAAGATGTTTACCTTCAATAAACACCTTGTTTTAGCCTTTTACCTCCAAAATAGAAGTAACATCCTTGTCCGTGTCATACATTGTGTTTTGCGGCAAGAAGCATATTAATATTATGGAGGGAAAAGAAAATTTCTAATAAATTTACTTGTTAACCGACTTTATACAGATGATGCAAGCTCCAAGCTTTTAACTGAAGAAAAACAGCGAGAAGAAATATTTTTGAAGGATAGCATACCATCCTGGTTTGCAGCTTCTGGGTACATTGCTCTTGCTGCTATATCAACTTCAGTAATTCCAAACATCTTTCCGCAGATGAGATGGTACCTTGTCCTTGCATGTTACGTTGTTGCGCCTGCACTGGCCTTCTGTAATTCATATGGTACTGGCCTCACTGATTGGAACCTTTCCTCAACCTATGGGAAGATTGGACTTTTCATCTTTGCTTCATTGATCGGAAGCAAAGGCGGCGTGATCGCCGGACTGGCTGCGTGTGGTGTTATGATGTCCATAGTTTCTACGGCTGCTGACCTTATGCAGGACTTCAAGACAGGCTACCTCACCCTATCCTCTCCAAGGTCCATGTTTGTATCCCAGTTGATTGGCACAGCCTTAGGTTGTGTCATTGCTCCCGGCACCTTTTGGCTCTACTGGACTGCTTTCGACATTGGATCACCCGATGGTGCCTACAAGGCTCCCTATGCAGTCATTTATCGGGAAATGGCCATCTTAGGTGTTGAGGGCTTCTCAGCACTGCCAAAGCATTGTCTGGGGATCTGCTGTGGGTTCTTTGTAGCCGCACTGATAATTAATCTTCTGAGGGATGTAACCCCAAAGAGTGTATCAAAGTACATCCCAATACCGATGGCAATGGCAGTTCCCTTCTACATAGGAGCATATTTTGCAATCGACATGTTTGTTGGAACTGTGATTGTGTTCGTCTGGGAACGGATGAATGAGAAGGAGGCTGAGGACTTTGCTGGAGCAGTGGCATCAGGCCTGATATGCGGAGATGGGATATGGACTGTTCCATCGGCAATCCTGTCAATCTTTAGAATTGATCCACCAATTTGCATGAACTTTGCTCCTAGCAGTTAAAATATTTATGTCCTGGAGATCTGTGTAAATGCACAATGCAGTTGATTAATTGTTCATATAAATCCCTCAGCACTATGTTATGTAAATATCAATTATTATGTGGGAAGGTTTCCAAAACGACAATGCCATGACTCTTCTCCTATGTTTATTTGAGTTTTAATACTTATGAATAAACGATAATTATATAGGCTGTTTAATTTTTTTTAATGATCATTTGATAGCTCAACTAATCCACTTAACCCAATTTATACAACTATCTAATTCTAACTCTAAAGCCTAATTAGCTTGACGATGGGTCTCTTTCATCTGACACACTAGCCATGACTAGCTCGTTCGAACTTTTCGATCTAACCACCTTGGTCGGTTGAACCTTTTCAGCTGACTTGCTAGACCTAATCTTCGTTTAACCTGGCCACAAAGCTCGACTAGTTTTCTAGGTTCATAGAATTTATTTGTCTCAAATGAGTTGATCAATCTGTTTACTTTATCGCCTTAACCAAGTTGATGGATCTCTAAGGATAATCTAACTTAATCAAACCTAATCCTAATCGTTGTAATTGTTTAAACTTAATTCAATCTGTCCATTCAATTCATTTGTCCTCACTAACCAAGCCCACCTCATTATTAATTCAGTGAACCAACCACAATATAATTTATCCAACAAACCCGTTTAATTGAATAGGCACCCACTCGACGACTAACATCTTGATAAATTTTTATAGTATATTTTCTAAAATGTTGGTTGCAGGTTAAATAATAATCAAAGTAATAAAATAATCAAAGTGGTGCAGCGAAAATACTATGGACTCATAACCCATAGTTGGATCGACCCTAGAGTTTGGAAGGTCAGGTATAAAAAAAACGCTTTTGTATTCGTATAAAAGTAATAAAATCAATGCTATAAAAATAATTTTATTAACATAACATATAAATCAAATTTATATTTAGGAATTTTAAAATTTAGGGGGATAGAAATAAGAAATCGTCAATAAAGAGGGGGAAAGCGTATATTCGACCGCTTCATGTGTATTTATTTTTGGACATTTTTTTAAAAAAATCCCATAATATTTTAGAATTGTAATTATATTTTTTTAATATATTTTTATTTGAACATGTACATTGTTTTATTAGCATATTCATATATATATATATATATATATATAGTGGGCCTACCTTTTAAATTTATTTGTTTATTAGCATCTTAAAAAATATATAATTTTTTTTTAAAAAAAAAATGAGCCCCACCGGTGTGGGCCTATGTGCCGAACCAACCTTGACCACCCTAGTGGTCGGCTCTGACCCATAGGTGGGATCGAAACCTCTCTAATAAACATTTTGATCTGTATTTTCTCTGATCAATCTTCTCAGCTTTGATTGATGTTAATTTGGAAATTCAATTTTTTTTCTTAAAATATTGATTATTTCGATCAAATTAATCTGTTATTGATTTTAAATTAACGAATTCGGTTATACCCAAACCGAAACCAAGAGTTTTAAAAACTCTCTTTTTCAGTTATAAAAAGACTTATCAAAAGTTGAGCGTGTAGCGGAAAAAACAGAGTAAGATAAAAATTGAAAAGCAGCACACAGTTGGTTATTTGGAAAGTAGCATAGTGACTATTACTCTAAGGCTCATGCCCCTTTGAAATGTTTCCTATGGATAATCTACTAAATTCACTTCCAAAGGAACTTCATACAGAGATCACAATAAAAACATTTTTGGACGATTTTTTTTTTTTAAATTCATTGCAAAAAATTCTGCGATGAAAAAAATGCGTTGCAATTCTGCCGTTGCAAAATTGTATGACAAAATATGAAAATTCATCATAAATTTTATGACGAATTTTAATTTTTGTCACAGATTTTATTGTAAATTTGCGACGAAAATTTATTCGTCACAAATCACAAACATATATTTTCGTCACAGATTGATGATGAATTATTTTTTGTTGCAAAAAACATTGCATATTTGCAAAGAAGTTGTGGCCAAAAAATCACTTTTTTATCATAGATTTGGGACGAAAAAATATTTTCGTTCCAAATCTGTGACGAATTTAAATTCGTAGCAAATCTATGATGGATCTGGATTCATCGCAAATCTGTGACTAATCTGTATTCATCACAAATTTAGGACAAATATGGATTCGCCATAAATTTGCGACGAATTTGAATTTATAGCCAAAAACATTCTTTATTTGTGAAGTAGTTGTGCCAAAAAAAATTATTTCTTTTCTCCACAAATTTGTGACAAAAATAGATTTTCATTCCAAATCTGTAGTTAATCAGGATTCATCACATATTTGGGATGAATCTAGATTCTTCACAGATATGGAAAAAATCTTGATTCGTCTTAGATATGCGACGAATCTTGATTTTTTGCAAATTTATGACGAATCCTCAGTCATAGCAAAATTATGATAAGTTTGTGAGAAAAATAATTTGGTCACAAATTTTATCACAAAATTTAAAATTTCTAGCCATAATCTCCCCTATGTTTTTTTTTTCTTTTACTTTTATCATATTTACATATAAAATATACAACACATCATAATCATCAATACATCATACAATTAACATATCCAAACAACAATCTACAATTAAACATTCAAAGAAGTCATTCAAAATTAAACACATCATATTCATAAACAATAATAACATCCAAACAAAAACAAGTTTAACAAGTTATAATATCCAAACATATCAAAGTTCAACAAGTCATAATATATATCCAAACAACAAATATAATAAGTCATCTAAAGGATAAAAAAATACAAATTGTCATGCCTCAGCGCCTTCTTTTGTTTTTCTTATCCTATGTCAAATTACAAACAAACAATAAGTAACATTTATAATAAAAAAATATATCTAACATATGTGTCTAACATGTATAATAAATTAAACAAAACTTAAATAATTATCAAAACCCACTTGCTAAAACTAAACTTACTAGACCTAACTATATAGATTGGAAAAAGAAACCTGGACATTGT
>JBAMIB010397310.1:0-10293 GCA_037177415.1 Kaempferia rotunda | reverse complement strand
TTGGATTAACAATCATCTAGATTATAACCAAGTAAAACTCTAGTGTCTATTTCTTTTATGTTTTCTTTTATTGAAGTTGGGCTGAACTATCTAAGGCACTCCTTTTAATTTTTGCCAACTATTTTTATTAAATTTCTCAAATTTTTATTTATATTTTACTTTTTTTAATTCCATTTTATGTTTTTTTTTAAATTATATATTAGCAAATTTTTTAATTTAGATGTTATTTATACCATCCATTGTTTCAGCGGACGAATCGTAGCCCTCGCCTTCTTGATCGAGCTCGCCACTCCGCCGATGAGGAAGAAGAGCTTGGCTGTCCTGATGCGAAGTCGCATGGCGATTCCCACCAGACAGCTTCTCCAATCGGATCCCCTTGCGCTTCCTCAGGTGACCGATTCTTACCTCCTTGTCCGTTCCCCGTTTTCCTACATTTTGTGGAGCATTTTTTTCTCGATCTCAATTCTCAAATTGGGTCCCTTCCCTGCCTTGGAACCTCACTTTGTTTGCCATCGAATCTTCTTTCGTCTCGTTTCGTGATAGTGAAACCTTGTTCGGATTTAATTTCGATCACTCTGATGTGCATCTTCCAGGACGCTTCACGCGCAAGCGAGATCGATGATGGGAGCATAAATACCAATGCTCCAAGGTGGAAATTTTCATTTTTCCCACTCGTGCTCTTTATGATATTTTTTCGTAGTTTAAATTTCAAATTTATTTCTTGACTCCACAGGGTTTCTTTGAAGGATGTCAAAGAATGGATGCAAGCGTCCATTTCCATCTCCGCTGAAAAAACCGAGCTAGTCGATGTGAACCTCGAGAATTTCTCACAGGTTAGAGAATTTGTTTTTCTTATTCTCCAATTTAGTTCAAATTGCTTAATGCTGTCTATTATTATTTATTGAAGGGCTATTTGGGCTTGTCCCTACAAGGGCGCAGGGTGCTGCTCCTCGACCTGTCCAGGGATTATGATGTCAATAGAACTCGAGTTCGTGAACTCATGCGGAAGTATCTTAGCGTCGAGCTTCCTCATAACACCCAAAATGAAGGTAGGCATATTATCACATTAAACTTTTACTTCAAAAATCCATTTTTTTCTGAATTCTTTCCATGGTCTATAAGCACCTGGGGAGCAACAGGCTGGTTTGGTTGAAGATGGGAGCATGCTTGCTATGTATTACAGGATGGAGCGTAATCTTCGGGATGCTCTCAATCCCCTATATGCGGCTTTCTTTGAGAGGCTCAATGCACATCCTGGTGGACTGAAGCTATTAACCTCCATCCGGGCCGATCTTCTTTCTGTACCACCGTAAGATTTCCATTTGCTTGCAGTTCCTATTATCTCAAATATGTAGAACATCAAAATTTTAATATGCAGCATTATTATTTTCTGGCTCTTTCTTGTGGCATTCATAATATGGTCGTCAGGTTTTGCCTCCAACTGTGCAGCAAGGCATGTTGTTTAACTTGAATGTAAATTCTAAATCTGATCCTACTTCCGGATCCAATTTTAGCTAGAAAGGAAGCTCATTTCTTCCCTTGCAATTGACTAAACTATTAAATTGCAAATCATTCTTATTGCTGCTTTACTTTTGCTCAGTGCATCTTGTTGTTTTCCTGCTGATTTCAGGTTTCAATCCCACTTAGCATGTCTTCTGTATGCAGATGCAATATTAGCCTTGTAACACAAAAAACAAAAGAACTCCTAATTCCCATAGTTATTTTTTTTCTTCATATGATTATTAAATAGTTTAATTGATTCATTTATTGAACATTTGTATTTGTTTGACAATCCACGCAAACTCGCAAACTAACGCGCAACCCTCGCCCTTTAAATACCAACCCCTCCTAGTGGGATAAGGCTTTATTGTTGTTCTATATAATTATTAAATATCTTATGATGATTTTTTTTAATTGAAAACTACTAACATCTCAAAATATGCCAAATTAATCACGATTGTATTGTGGCAGTCCAACATACATTCTGCTACCGTTTTAATACTTCTCGAAGAATTCTGAAAATAATATTGAAGCCTTGACCACAATATTTTTATAGAAGCCATGTAGTAATGTAGAACTCCTTATGTGCCAACTGATTAACTCCTGTAGTCTTCTGAATAATAAACAAAAACTTCTTGTTGTGTGAATTATTTGGTAATTGAAGATTTTGAAGGATACACATCTTAGAAGAGGATGTTTACATAGTGTCTAATTAGCATCTTTAATCTTTTAACATCTCTAATCAAATTATAATTAGAATTCATCTTCAATTGCTTTCTTTCGTCCACTTAACTTATTGTTTATAAAAAATTAAACTATAGAATTAGATAATTAATTGAAATACAATTTTAGAAAAAATGAGGTTTAGAAAACAATAAATATTATTTGAATTAATCAGACATGGGTTGTAGTGTGTCAGAATGTGGCACACATGCTAAATGCTGGCACAAGCAATACTCATTGCCCTATCAGCATAGGAGGCAGAATAAACCATTCCACTATTCTTTATTTTCTTCTACATTTTCATTTTAGGAAGGAAAATGTGCCTTCTTTGCATGCTTTAGAGGCATACCTGAAGGAAAAGCTTATCACGTGGCTCAGTCCAGCGACTCTGGAGCTTCAGCAGATAACATGGGATGATTCTGCATCCTTGCTGGAGAAGATTGTAACATATGAGGTAAGGGATACTTTGAATGGCTTTTACCAAAATTTTCATGAATTCGGTAATGGTTAGTGAAACAATTATAGATGTCAAGTAAAATTGCTAAAATGTTAGGCTGTCCACCCAATCAGAAATTTGCTAGACCTGAAGAGAAGACTAAGTAAAGGTCGTCGCTGCTTTGGTTACTTTCATCCAGCAATACCAGGTCAGATAACTTGCTTATTGTGGGAAGTTAAATAAGTTAGCTTCCTCTCTTCTCCCTTTTTAAGATGTTTATTGATCAATTGGTTAACATTTTAAATGTAACAAAGAAAAGATAATTAGATTCCAATCAGTTGCTTAGTGTTTCTGGAAAATTGTCTAAAATACTTACTGTTGTAGGAGAAAATTCTCTACCTAAGCTCACCACGCGTGACTTAGCAAATGATTACTGAAAATTGTAAAATTAAAATATTTTATTCTTCCTGCTTTGATTTTTTCTTAGCTTCCTCCTTTAGAATGGCTTGATCATTCACTTCCTTCTCTCTTTTGAAGATGACGTTCACAACTAGTGAGAGGGAAGAGGGACCTAGCCTTTATATAGAATACAACAACAACCAAACATTTGTCCCACTAAGTAGAATTGGTTATATGGATCCTCCTACGCCATTGGGCTCGATCACTGTAAACGAAGTCAATTTGATCAATGCTTTTTAAAGTGAAATTATCCTACAATATAGGCAAACCTAGTTATATAGTTAGGTACTGAATTCTACAATAGCATGGAAATCTGTGTTTCAAACTTAAATTCTGATATGAATTTGATTTCTTCCTAATATTTCTTCACCAGGTGAACCACTCATTTTTGTGGAGGTTGCACTTCTGAAGGACGTTGTTTCATCTATACAGGTCTTTTTTTTTTTTTTGCCACCAAGTCTATACGGCCGCATATGTGAAATCATGAATATTTTATTCTCTCATTGTCCCTTTAATTGTCTCGTTTCTTGTTTTTCATGGGGAACAGGAGGTATTATGGGATAGCCCCCCTGCTCCTGAAGTTGAAGCCAAATGTGCCCTCTTCTACTCAATATCAGCAACACAGGTATATTTGGAGTTTCATTTTAGTACTGTATATGATGTTGTATTTGATTTCTTTTGAATAGAATATTTTAATTCATTGAAATCATAATGTCATTGGTCGTAGGTTTTCAGTAGATATCTGCTTCATGGGTCATTGTTATGAGATTGTATAGATCAGATCCTTCATCAAATAATCATGAATCACCACTACTTAGAGAGATGTTGGTTCATAAATATTGCATTTGCGACATGGACGCTCTTGAATTTTCTCTTATAAACCTTAATACATAGACATCCAAACCATAAAGCATATGAATACAGGTGCCTAAATATTGCATTTTGGTCATGGAACCTCTTGAATTTTCTCAAGCACATGCAATCGATGAAGCTTGTAAAACCAAATTCCTCAAATTTGTATGATTTTCCCTGTCAAAATTGACCTGATCAATTGATAACTCAAACTAAACAATAAGGGTCATATGTAATAATAGCTCATTCTCTTACAACAAAATACTCTTCAATACATGCTGATACCATTCATGGGTACTATGTAAGTGGAAACACAAAATCTTGAATTCAAATGATGGCTTAATCAATAAATTCAATGCATTGTAAATTGGTTGAAAATAGACTTATTAAGGTAACCCGTTTCTAATCTCTACTTGTTCTTGACATTTTGCTTGGTTCATATAAATTCATTTATTCTGGATAGGCCACTTATTCTTGAGCATTGAGATATTACATAATCATAGTATCTCCTATTATTAGTTATTTTGTTGTTGTCCACTTTTTAAAGCTGAATATTTTGTTTTTCCGCAGCCAGGATTATCAGGAATCAATCTAGGAAAGTTTCTTATTAAACGAGTGGTCTATCTTCTAAGAAGAGATATGCCTCATATCACTGTAGGTGCTCTTGATCCTTTTCAAATTTGGAACTTCTGACATTTATCTTATGCCTTGTTTTATTGGATCACACATTCACTTAGATAGCTAATTTCTCCTTAATCTGGCCAATTATTGTTATCATGACTGAGTATCACAGCTTCTGTACATGCTATGCCGGCAAGGAAACTGAGCCTAGGGATATTTAGATGCATGTGTCTCTTTTTGGTAATTTACTTTTACACATAGACGGCATCATTCATTCATCAGTTAGCAAACAAAGTATTGCATGATTTTCTGTAAGGTGATTGATATATTAAAAAATTCTTACCCTCACCTCTAGTTCTGAGAATATAAGTGTGAAGCATTCTAACTTCAGACACTCATTGATGTGGGAATATAAGCATGGAGCATTCTAGCTTCAACATGCTTCTTCATGTGCATCGTGATTTAGAGGCATAGGGTAGCTTTATACTGTGTGGAATATGGTGCACAACCTATTCAATCTCTAAATGACTAGTCAATTGGGAGGACATCCTGTGAATATATTAATGCCATGAACCACCACATGAAAGCAACCTTGTTTCAACACATTTCTTTTTGCTGAAACATATTAATTTTCATTTATTATCAGATATCAATGACCCTTGGATTCTTGCTAAGGGTTTAATTTAAAACGATAGAATAATTTACTTGACACAAAATGAAAAACATGCAAATGTTTGGGTTTTACCTTCACAGACACAAGTGTGTAACCTAATGATAATTACACTTTTGCAACTTAGTTGAGAAAAGTCCTGGATTGCATCATCCTACTTGAGCGTATTCCATGAAACTTTGATATCTTCATTAAACCCATCAATGCTAGTGTGTGCTTGATAAGGGGGGAATGAGAAGAAAAGAAATGAGATGAAATGGAATGTAATGTAATGATCATTTCACTTTCATGCTTGGTTGTATTAATGGAATGGTATAACAAGTTGAATGATTTTATTCTATCTTATCTTGTCTAGTTTACCAAATTCTTTCAGCCAATTTAAATCGCTTTATCTATCTGGATTATCTCAATGCACATCCATCCAGCCCACCTGTCTTGCACAGTTCATTAGGCCTGCTTAGCCTGACCAGCCTACCTAACCTGGTCCAACCTGCCTGGTTTGTGTGGTCCACCTGACTTTGCTCAATTAGTTGAATCTGTCTTCCCAAGCCATCTGACTTATGTCGTTGAAACTAGGTCAGTAGATAATCTAAAAATTGCATAGTTCGTTCTGCAACCCCATCACCGGTAATGAAGTTACCTTCTGTATCAATTATGGAGACCACTGAATTATATTCCTTGTACATATACATTTTAGAAGAATTTGGTACTGGATCCTGCAAAGTCCTCCCAGTGCTTCCTGGATTTAGCTTAATTCAGATTCCTCTTTTTCAGGCAGCAATCTGAGCTTGAATTTAATGGTGGCATCATTTTCCTGCAGACTCACATAGTCTGGTCTTGTTTGATTCTCTCCCTGAAATAGAGTGAGGCTTCTCTCTCATCAGTAGCATTGTAGCATCCTCCAATCTCATTCCTGTAATCCATAATGTCAGCATTAACACTTAGCTTCTTAACAAGCATTAACATTGGAGTAGGTTTACCAGGGTTAACAGATTGGTTAACCCAAGCATCAATTGCCACCATTTGTAAGAAATCATGTAAGATGTTTCCTTCTCCTTTTTGCAATCTTTAGGACACAAATCATCAGGTTCTTCATTCATAGTTTTTCTAAATGCAACCTGTTTCATAAGAACTTAGTATTTCAAGTTCCAATTGAATTAGAACCTCCCATTAAGCTCCATAGAATAATTGCTCAAGCAACTCCAACCATTTCATATTGACAGTGAAATTTCTGAATATTGCAATTTTTCACTCATACTCAAGTGAAAACATATATTCATATTTATATATATTTTTTAATGAAACTCATGGAATTTATTACAAGGGGCATTAGCTCTCTGATACACCACGCTCCAAGAATTTTGAATAAAAAAAAATCAGAATCTTTATTTGTATTAAAACTTAGTAAATAATTGTTTGTATTTGCTAAAATAAACATTGTTGAATTGTTTATTGTATGCGAAGATATTTGCCACTCTTAGCCCGATCCCTGGATATATTCAATGGCTTATTTCAAAGTTGGCTTCTCAACTAAAACTTGCTCAATCAGAGTCTGAGGATATAAAGCATATTTCAGAGAAAGATTGTGGGTCAAATTTCAAGGAGGATATCCTTCTTCCAGAAGAAGAGGAGATGATACTCAGTGGTTACATGAATTGGCTTAACTCGAATACAGCTTCTGAAATTGAGCACACAGAAGGAAGGTATTTGCAAATAAATATATTTCGGCTTTCTCTGGATTGAGAACTTCTTTTAAAAAGAATAAACTAGATATTTCATCTACATTTTTCCTTATACCTCAATAATTATGTACACCCAGCTCTCTGTGACAACGAATTAATGATGAATGCAATGTTTCGCGTGATCATTTTTTTGAGGCTATTCTTTTGATTGGTTTCAATTGAAAAGTTTTTTCTTTACTTGAAGTTGTTGATATATTTTTACCTTTCATTTAGTGTAGTTGGGCATTGACTGTATAATTTCTGTAGGAATATTCTAAAAATTGCATTTTGTTCTGTTCAAAAAATCTATTGTAGAAACATTATCCATTTTTGGTCCTTCTGCCTAATCTCAGAAATTATCATTTAGTTGTTGGATTCCATATCCTGTACAAAAAACTGATGTGGGTGAATCATAATTATTTTTGTTATGAACTTAATTGTAAATAGATTAGGGCTTATATATAAATATATGAAACTTATGGAGTAGCAAATGTAATGTAACAATAAGAGAATATGTAAAGGTAGAAGATACTATCTTAGGTTCTTAGGGATTAACCTTAATAATGTTCTTCAATTCAACTTTGAGCATTTGTTTGAGCATATATAAGATTCCTAAAATGCCAAACTTCATTTTTCACTTTGAGCTTTAGTCTTTATTAAGCAATATTCATTTTTGACAATTTGGGTGCAGGGAAAACATGTCTGGGAAAAATGGAATTGAAATAATGTATGAAGTATTGACATCAAAGAATTGGAATGGATCTGTTTACTTGAGTGAAGCATTAAAGCCTTCTTTGCTCCGCCTATGTGCAAGGTTTGTTAACAAATAATTGTATTATTATCTAGGAACATGCATGGAAAAAAATAAGCAAGCTTAAGATTTGAGGATAAGTTGTAAAAATTTGACTAGACTCACCCATTGTTAGGATAAGGAGTAAAAATTTGACTAAACTCACCCATTGTTAGGATAAGGTGTAAAAATTTAACTAGACTCGCTACATTTAAGGATAAGGTGCAAAAATTTGACTACGTGCAAGATTTATTCTTATCTGCACTTTACCATTGTTAATTTCATGTTTTCTGTACGCCCTCTCAATTATCCCTCTTGGGCCACAAGAAGAGGATGATTAGATCTCTGGTGGGTTGATGTTGGATTCTGCAATGAAAATATATATGTATTTTGATGCTCATCTTTCACTAATGCTTTTGTTCATTTAAGAACTTGATAATAGATGTTTCTATTCAGATTGATTATTTTTTACTTACAGATTTTATGTAGTGTTCTTGAATGTGGTCGTTAACATTAAAATATTTCTTATGGTTTCTATCATTGTTGTATGGCTGCATCCAGCTTATCAAGTGATGAAGTCAATATCACACAGTTATGGGTTTCATGCCATAGCAATGGCAATGGAAACCACGGCATGCCATACTTATCTTTCACTAATGCTTTTGATCATTTAAGAACTTGGTAATAGATGTTTCTATTCAGATTGATTATTTTTTACTTACAGATTTTATGCAGTGTTACTGAATGTAGTTATTAATATTAAAATATTTCTTGTGATTTATATCATTGTTGTAGGGCTGCATCCAGCTTATCAAGTGATGAAGTGAATGCCACAGTCATGGGCTTCATGCCATACCAATGGCAATGGAAACCACTTGAAAAATAATAATAATAATAATGAACCACGGTAACACCGAACCTTGGGCGACCGGCCTGGCTCTACGGAAGTTTCGCACTCCCAGCATTGTGTGGTTGTACGTCTCATTTGGAGGAAAAATCCTTACAAATGCACTGTAGTTGAGGATCAAACTCCGGGTGTCTGGGTGACAACTTGACGCCCTTCCCGTGCCTTAGCCCCGGAGGCCAATGGAAACCACTTGAGGCATGACATATGGTGGTGTAGATCTTTGGATCAGCAAAGACTATTGAGGGAGGATATGATGGATTAGTAGAGAAGAATGATAACATACCTTCAAGAGGAGAATAGATAGACAATGGACAATGAATGGATTTGAAGTGGGAAATTTGATGGCAAGAGCACAGTGATGGGATGAAAATTAAGGTTTACTACAATAATGGTGGGGAAGTGGAAGAAAGATTAGGATTTTGTTGGCCGTGATGGTAGGGGAAACCACGCCATATTAAATTCATGACACCTCCTTAAAAGGATTGAAAAAGAAAAAACTTAATTGGTAAAGGATGAAACATTATATTATTATAAATAAGAGATTTATTATGTGATACATATTGTAATTAACATAACACCTGCCCAATGTGGGAGGAGACCTACAGCACGTATAACTGACAACTCTAATAGCCCAGTGACTATAATAACTCTAATAAGGACAGAACAAATTAATTAATTATTGTTTTAATAAATTAAAGCTAAACTAAAGTTTGTAGATTGCACAAGAATGATTATTTTTTTCAACTAATGTGAAAATGTAGTTCTTAGTTTTTTTTTGGAGATTGGAGAAATGATGAACTTGTTTGATTATGTGATTTTCCTTCAAGATCACTTATCCTTTATTATATTCGTAGGTACCTCCTTCAAGAGAAAAAGCGTGGGAGAGCTCTTGATGCAGTAGCAAACTTCCATCTTCAAAATGGATCGGTAAAGCTGAGTCATTCTGGGCTTTTTCCATGGTTTGCATAGTTAATTTTGATCATTAATATTTCCATCCTTAAGATATAGTTTGATATTGCTGATCTGCTGTATTTCCTGTTCATTCCTTAGACTCAAATCAAGTACTTGATATTGCTACACACACACACACACACAAAATCCCTAGGCATTTGAAGAACAGCTACCACGACTCCACTAGAGAATATAACACGTCTATCTAAACTACTTCACTATTACAAATAACCAAGTTTATAAAACTCCATGGCTATTGATTGTTGTTCCAGATGATTGAGAGGATAAACTGGATGGCTGATCTATCCATCAAAGGTATCGAACAAAGTGGAGGTATCATGGTAAATTATGTATACAGGTAGACACTTTTAATAGATCTTAACTTCACTTATATTTGTGTCTCCATACTTATTCAAGTGGCATATGCAAATTTGTAGGTTGGACAAGATTGATGAATATGCTCAGGCATATTTGAACACTGGGCATGTCCATGCTTCTTGTAGCCTTCATCAATATCTTCAGGTAAACTGTATGCTTCTTGTCCATGCCAAGACGATTTTAAACTGAGACTTCATTTACTTTTAGATATTTCAGCCATTCATATATCATCAATTTCAACATAGTATAAGTATTATAGGGTCAGAACAAAAAGCAAAAAAAAAA
>JBAMIB010397300.1:0-10294 GCA_037177415.1 Kaempferia rotunda | reverse complement strand
TAAGGCACAGGGATGTATATGCTCGGATGTCACACCAAATTTTGATATCTAAATTTTATGTGATAATTTTTCGTGTCTTAACTATCGCATCATCTGATGTGTCACCCAACCTGACATGCGCTGTAGACCAATCGGAATCTATTTAGAACAGTCGCATATTAAATGAAATGGAAGACCTCCCCACCATCACTTTTAGCTAGCCTGGTGGTGCACCTACTTATTGCTTTCTGCGGGACCATTGTCACCTACTGTTCCACTCTTAATTCTTCTAGTCAATTTAAATTGTTTTTTAATATTAATTTTTCGTACAAAATACATGGCCATCTAAGTATTTAATATATTTGTACATATTTTCCTTTTAATTAGAATGCATAATCATAAAATACTTAACTTTTTTAATCGTTCTTCTTAAATACTTTTTGATTTAGGTCGACAGTAATAAAAAATTTTAATGAAGCTAAATGGATCGTCTTGGAAGAAAAAATTAATAATAATAATAATAATAATAATAATAATAATAATAATAATAATAAAGTACTACACTATAGCCCAAGGCTATGATGCGATAGTAAGAAATAGGGCAGACAACATAAGCAATAATAATTCAAATATTACTGATACACTCAAAAAGTCTGAAAAACTCATGACGTTTAACTGTCCATTATGATCCTGCTTTCTAATTTATCTTAGTAATCGATGAGAAATATTTATAGGGTTGAACCGGTCACTAAAAGATTAATTGGATTAGAACTTTATAAAGAATATAAGTGTTAAATTCTAAGAATATAAAGTGTCATGATTATAATATTTATAAATTTAACATCTAAATCACAATCAAATCTTTGTATTTGATTTTTCACTAATCCAAATGAGAATCAGATTTATATATCTAATTCTCCAATATATCCGTAGAAGATGGAACTCTGGGAGGAGAGACCAATCTTGGTAGTTAACTATTGGAAGTGTATGCCGAGTAATGGTTTGGTAAGAGCATATGCTCTTCAACCAATTATATGAAATGTATTAAGATATTAGTACAATGGCGGAGCCGACATGGGTGATCTACCTGGGCTGATCTCAAGTCTGAGCCACAAGCTTCGGAGTCGACTATGTCGCCTCGGGCTAGCTGCTCCTTTCCCCCATTTTTTCCTTTCTTCCCAGTAGCGAGGATCAGCATTGATTAGCAATTCAGTATTGAAGTATCTACGTCAGCATACTCCAAACGCCCGGACCGGATCTAGACGCTTGAGAACTGATAATTTGTTGCTGAAGAACCGTTGCAGAGTAGATTGAAGTGACCAAGTCCAGGCACCCCGATCGGATCTAGGCGCCTGGGAAGCGATACATCAGCAAACGATTAGCGTTGGGTTGTAAGGTTGCAAACATACTTCCCTTAGTTGTGAGAGACAACTGAGCGAACTTACCACTACAAGATAGCCCCGTGGCTTAAGACATGCGACTATGCGAGGTTTTCACATAAGGTATTGAGATCGGAACTCGGCGCGTCGGAGTATATCTGCTCTATATCTTGACCATTTACACTAATGACTAATAACCATATGTGATTTACCTCCGTCGTATGTTCTTAGAGACAGATTAACGAAGGCTCTCGGACTAACGAATCAGCCCCTTAAATGAATATTTTTAACCAATACAATTACGGTAATAATAAAATTTGAATTCAACATTATCCCCTATTTTTATTATCATCAAAAACAGTTTGGATTCTTTTGAATTGAATAATATTTAACTAATTATAAAATAGTTCTATTTTATAATTATTTAATAATTGTAAATGTAAAAGTGTTAAAAGAAGGATATTTTTAAATAGAGAGCTATTTTAATTTTTAATTATAATGAAAATAAAAGACGCTTTTTTTTTTAAAAAAAAATATATTAATATTTACATTATTTCATTTTATAAATATTTCCTTCTCTCTCTCCCTCGTCGTCTGCGAATGGTCTCTCCAATTACCACGCTCCGTTCGCAGCGTTGTCGTCATCTCCCTCGCTCTCCAGCTCGCTCCAGCTCTCCTCTTTCCGTCTCTTGCGGATTCCCCGCTATTCCCTCCTCGTTGGATGCATCCGACCCCGCGAATCTTCTCCTCGTTCTTCGATAGCTCTACGGAATCCGGAGCTACCAGCTTCTGATCTGCTTTAGACGCTGGGATGGAGCTGTGGAGCTAGTCGATCTCACATGTCGTCTTGAATTGGAAGTACTGGATTTGATTTTTAGGCTTCTTCTGCTGCAATTCACTGCCTTGTAGGAGTTCCGCAGCGGTTGGATCTTGAATTCCTGTCGCGGCTGCGCTGGGTTTGACCTGTAAAAGGAGTCACCAAGTGGTTTTTGTCGATTTAGGGGTCCCCGAGGCTGTGGATCTGAGAAAGGCGCAGTTTTTGGTGGAGATGAGAGGTTCCGAGTGATTTCGTCAGTGAAAAAATGAGGCTCGAGGAATCCCCGTGAATGGATTAGGGCTTCTTCCTGTCCTGTAAGTGGGGGTTCCTGAGCGTTCGAATTTGGATATTTTTGGCGAATCTTGTTTGGAGCTGCGTGCATCTCTTCGTACGCTTCATTTCGAGCTTGCTCTCTAGGGTTAGCTTCGCGATTGTGTTGGATGTTTAAAGAGCTGAGTACTTTTCACAAAGCTTTTGACTTTACAGCGTAAAACAGGAAAAACTGCAAGATTTGGTTTTGAAATCGGTCGAATTGTTCCTGTTGTGAAGGGAAAAAGATGCAGCAGAGGGTTCCTTCTTTTTGCACATCTTGACTTGCTGTAGCTTTGAGGTGTGTGTGAGGAGATGATTGAGCAATTCATCAACTTCGTAATCCGGCCTCCTAGGTACGTGCATATCTTGTTTACTTACAAAATTAGTAAGTTTGACCTGTCATCTCCCCTTGCGTTGAATTGGCTGAAACTTTCCATACATATATTCTTTGAGTTGTACGAAGTAATTTCATATAAGAAGTCCAGTTATAGTTCAAGAGGATCCCCTTGTTGGTAATAAATGACTTTTTCCCCCCATTTTGCTCTGTTGTATGAATTATTTTGAGCAAATTCTTGCCATTATATATGTATCATAAGTCATAACACCCTCCAATGAGGTATTCTGTTTTATCTAGTCACAAATCCTTTCTGGCGTACTTGATTTTGTCATATATCCGTTACGCCTGATATCTCATATTCTTTCTCATAATAAATGAATAGATTTCGGCTCAGTGTAGCTATTTTGAGCAGTCTAAATCACCTATTTGTGTGCGCTATAATATTCATTTTGTTGTTTTTGCCATAATTCAAAAATTTCTTTGTTAGTGCACTTACATTTTCCATTTCATTTGTCTGTATCTTACTTTATCTACTACTCACTTTCCTTGGCTCAATAGCTCTACTTAATTAGAACCAAGGTTGTATGGTATACGGTGTGCAGCTGGCCAACTACATAGGGCATATGTGGTTTGTAGGCGTATATGCAATCCATATTAAAAGATAGAAAAAACTATTTTTATTTATGGAAATGCTTAGCATTTATATGACAAAGTACAACATCAATCTGTCTAGTCAATACTTCCATTAAAATATTCATTACCATATAAGATAAAACACATAATTCTAGCAATCTATGTTAATACTACTACAACAACAACCAAATCTTTGTCCCTTTAAGTGGAATTGGCTATAAAAATTTATGTAGTATGCATATAATTGAACGGCTGAAATACAAAGTAGTTAAGTTAAAGATACAAGGTACCACACTAAAAACTTAGCTTTTGAAAGTGTTTCACGATCACAAGACCTAATCCCTGAAAAGGAAAACAAATGTAGGAATATTTGGGTTCACTTAAACTGTTTTTTTTCACCTCAAACTAGTTTGACTGAACAACAATCACCCTTATGAATGTCCACATATATACCGGACCATATATGTGGCTACATAGGCCACCTAGTTCTGCATATTGAAGGAAACTATATATTAGGGGACAGTCACAGTTAGAACTCATTATAACTGGGCATTTTACCTTTAATATTGTTATTGAAGATTTTTAAGGGCATATATTTACTGCCATTTTGATAACATCTGCACTTTTGGTATGATGACATTCAGGGCTGATTATAATCCGGACCAATACCTATGGGAACCAGAATTCACACTTGCTGGCAGAAAATATAAACGTCTAGACTTGGAGGCAAGTACGGACATTAGTCACTGAAGCTTTTTTTTTTTTTTTTTTGATAAAAATTTGGAGGATTTCTTGCTGATGTTTGCTGCTTTTACTTCATTAAACATGACAGCTCAAAAATGGAAGAGGTCACACCCTCAAATGTAGCCACTATGTTCCCTATTCCATACCCGAAAACACTGCTCTTCCTTGTGTTGTATACTGCCATGGCAACAGGTGTGTCTTCATTCTTCAATGCTTTTATTTTAAAAATTCTCATATTGTTTATTGTTATAATATTGAGCACCTCTTTTGTAATTGTGTTGCTGTTGTCGTGATATGCAACAAAACCTTTGTTGAACAATGTAACCAAACTGAAACAGAGAATGTTTGTTCTTTTTGCTATGTAGAAGAATGAACACAAACATTGGGCATGTAAATCTCTTGATACCATTTTAAATACTAGCCAAGAACTTTGTTGACAAAAGTGTAAATCTTTTTCTTGGTCTTTTTGTCTGAATATATGTAGCAGTGCTAACCCAAGATTGAGCAAATAGTTTTTTATATATCTACAAGAAATTTGTTTCCCCAATTGGAATTTTAATTATTATCTCTTCTATGGAAATTACAGTGGGTGCAGAGCAGATGCAAATGAAGCCGCTGTAATCCTTCTTCCTTCGAATATTACCCTCTTCACTCTCGATTTTTCAGGTTCAGGACTCTCTGAGGGTGAATATGTCAGTCTTGGTTGGCACGAGGTTGGTTATTAGGATTCCTTTTGGTTTCTGATCTTTGCTTACTCTTATCAATAGTTCACTGTTGAGATTGTTTTATTTCTTTTGCTGATTACCTTCAAGACAAACAGTTCCTAAAATTACTGATTATGGGTTTTATAAACTTGTATATCAGAAAGACGATCTCAAAATCGTGGTCACTTATCTCCGGACCAATAAACAAATTTCTTGTATTGGACTTTGGGGCCGATCAATGGGTGCTGTTACAAGGTATTTTTCTCTGGTTAATTTTTTTATTATTCATTCATATGTCAATTTATCTGTTCATATTCTAGTAATCTTGTTAATGCAATGCACATATATTCATCCTGTACATAGGTTATTTTCATCAATATCTTGATAATCTTTTGACCTATTCTTCTGATAGGGCATTGCTCAAGAATTAGTGGTAGTATAAATTGAGTGGAATAAAATATCATAATGTGTGTACTAAATAGCCTATAACTAAGATGTCCCATATAAGAGTAGATTCATGACATCATTATTAAACATGGGAAATTATATGCTGGCCGATCCCCGTGCCTGACTCTCATGCCAGAAGTGATTCGGACGCTCGGAGTTCCGTGCCTGTTGCACACTAAGGCATGCATGGGGAGTTGGGCAGGGTAACGGGCCTCATGAAACATATCTAGTATTCTTCGATAAATAATAATTCTGAGCCACCGAGCATAAATATCATCTTTCTCTAGCTAGTTACGTAAAGGGCATCGCGGCTCATGAAGCTCCCGCTAATGTGGGTTCCGGGAAAGGGTCTATTGTACACTATGCTAGTTTGCAAATGGCTATTTCTGAGACTCAAACCCATGACTTCTAGGTCACAGGATATCAACTTTATGTAACTCTAACTAGTTACATAACATCTAAAATTCAAATTGGCAAAAGTGAGAAGAAACTCAACAGATATAACAAAGATGCAATACTACAATAGTTGTGAATTTTGTTGTTGCAATGCCCTGGATAACTGGATTGATCTTCAAAGAATTGAAGGTTGGACTGTAGTTGATGATAATCTTCAAGAGAGACATCTTCATAAGTTAGTGAAAATCTTCAGACATATAATTTTCTTCAGCTCCCTCTCAAATTGAAGACATCACGTGACTGTGAATTTTGTGAGGATGAATGGCACTATGTTTGCGATGGATTGTAAAGTGAAAGACATAGATGAAGGGTTCCATTTTCACTCTTGATATGAGGAGTTAATACCAAATAATTCTAACAGTATATTATCATATATCACTTCAACAAGTTCATTCCAGTTATCTCATTTTGGAATCAATTTCTTCTTCTGGGTAGTTTTTCCATTTTGTCACTTGAACTCATGTGCAGGAATTATGGTGGTGATGATGCATATTTCAAGGATGATCTTTTCTGTTTTTGAAAGGGCATAATTACACAGAAAGCTGTTAGATTTACCTCTAGTTTGCCTTCTATGACCATACAGTTGCCATCCTATTTGTTTACAAGATGTAGTTGATTACATGGACAAAACTGTTTTTTTTTTGGCATGAAGTGGTGGTAGCTATCCGGTTAACCTTGTTTTGTTTTGTTTTATTTAAATTTTTGTGTAACAGCCTTCTTTACGGAGCAGAAGATCCCTCTATTGCTGGCATGGTGTTGGATAGTGCCTTCTCAAACTTATTTGAGCTTATGATGGAGCTTGTGGATGTCTACAAAATCCGTCTTCCAAAATTTACAGTATGATACATTTTGGAGCAATGCTTGTTCAACTCATAATAGCCGACCCCACCTAGTGGGATAAGGCTTGGTTGTTGTTGTTGTTGCGTTCCACTCATAATATGTTCTTGAAATTGCTATTTTAAGTTTTGGCAGATAACTCGTATCTTGATGACTTTTCCTTAACATTGTAATTGCTTGACTTGATTAGTAGTCCTGTGTGTAAGTATTTATCATGTGGTGGGTTTTGTGGTTCCATCCGCATGCTCTTTACTATCTATTATGACAATATCCTGGCTGTTCCTTCTGATAATAACTTGTAGTTTCTCAACCACTTCCACTATCATGCAAGTGCATAAGCTTATTAGAGTTTTGTAATGGAAGAGGGAGTCATGTAACTGTCCAACAGTTGATATCGTCCTTATGATGATACTTTTTGTTGATACTGTCGATTCTGTTGCTTTTACATTTGGTGGCCTCAATATCTTAACATATTATGTTGTATTTTTTATATAGATCCGACTAGCTCTGCGGTATATGAGACGGGTTATTCGAAAGAGGGCTAAATTTGACATAATGGAACTCAATGCTGTGCAGGTACTGGGCTTTGCACTTCTTTGTAGTCATTTGTCCTTTGGACTATCTTTGTGATTTTTCCAATCTTTAGCTTGTTAAAGAACACTTGAAATATGTAGTTCCTGCGAAACAACCTCTACTTAAAATACATGCTCTATTCCCAGCTTTAATTATGCAACTTCAATTTTTACTTCAAGGGATTTCAAAGTCCTAACCCCTAAACTTGAGTTGTGTTACATAGTCGAAAGCTTAATCTAGTTAACTTTTAGTGCATCCACAGCACCTTTTTGGCTCTGATTGAACACAATGTGATAGTAATGCATGATTAGCAGCTCATATTGTCAACTTATAATTTCTCATCGTTGTCTCCAGTCTGCACCAAAGACCTTTATTCCAACATTATTTGGGCATGCTTCAGATGACATATTTATTCAGGCTCGCCACTCAGATATTATATATGACGCCTATGCAGTATGTAACTGAATTTATGTTTATAAATTTTATATTTTGAAAAAAAAAAAATATGAAAGTTTTTCATGGAAATCAACTCATATTTAATTCTCTTTTGTTATTCTACAGGGTGATAAGAACATTATCAAATTTGAGGGCGACCACAACTCACCCAGACCACAGTTCTACTATGATTCAGTTTCTATTTTCTTTTATAATGTCCTGCGACCCCCACAAATCCCTTCAAGTTCTTCGAATAAGTTTGAAAGGTACTATGATCTGGGTGATCTGAAGGTTGGTGCTGGAAATGAGGAGGTAATTTTATCAATTTGACATGAATGTATTGCTGAAAAGAAAAGAAACTATCAGTTGCAGTACTAGAAAAGGAAATTAATGACACAGTAGCTATAGATATATGTTTGGACTATAACTATATTGATATCTTAAATTTAACCTTGCAGAAAAAAACATTCTACATATGTAGTTCAATATAAATTGTGTTTCATTTTCAACATCTGATGTTGAAGTTTGTGTTTGTAGAGTTTGCTATATGAAATCATCACTGGTCTTCGCACAGCTGGTAGTGATGAAGCATGCTCCTCATCAACTCCTGGAATTCCTAACGTTGCAGGTTTAACCACCAGTATGGCTTTCAAATCATGTTACTTTGTGTGTTTGGTTGTCTTTAAATTGGTTTATTGGTTGCACCACAGGTTCAACTGCAAAATCTGTTGTCGAATTGTTATCAGAAAGTGTAACTCATCTATCCATTGCTAATGACTTTGTGAGTCCGTTGTTGAAGTGATTTTTCTTTGTGCATAAAATGTTTAAAAAGGAGAAAGTGGCTTTGGTAAGATGTTAAACATATAGTTTGATCACTTTTGCAGGATTTCCTTGTTGATGAAGATAACACAATTATCAAAATAGAAAGTGACACTAATGATGGATCCATTGTTCAGGTAAAAAACTAGTTTCTTCTTTCCAGTTCCTAGAATTTGTTTTTCAAGTAACAGCTTCTTCTTTTTTGTCGATTTGACCTAAGGATCATTTCAATTGTTAGAAATTTCATTCTGATATCAGAATTTGTCCCATTTCAATTGTTAGAAATTTCATTATGATATCAGAATCTGTCAAAAAAAAAAAAAAAGGAAGTTCTACTAAAATTCCCAGGAACATGAACTGATGACATCTTTTGCAGGCTAAAATGACAGAATTGAACGAGGAATGCTGCTCCTTTTCAAGTTCAAACAGGGAGAGTTGGGGGAGATGTTCTTCTTTAGGCGGAGATAGCGACAAGTCATCCTTAGTGGAACGCACTGGAAGATCAAATAGCAAACACCAGGTCTTTTGTTCTTCCATCCAAGGCTAATGCCTATCCTTGCATTATGCTATCTGAATCATTTTATTCCACAACACAATGTCCGGAAAAAACCTTTACCACACAAATTTAGTCAAGCTACCTTCCTACTACTGATTTTCCGTCTTAGCTCAATGTTCAACAACACCTGTGAAGGGGGTTCTTTGTAGTATTTATTATAGAAGGCCTCTTTCTGGCCATAAGGATAGGGTGGGATTTGATCTCTCAATCATGACTACCAAAGAGAGGCTGTCAGCTAGATTCTCTGTTCCACAATCATCGTGTCCCCATGTCCCAGGGAATCAAATTTGGATATTGTGTTTGGTTAAAGAAAACAGTCTACTGAAAAAAGCGGTCGACTTTGACAACTAGGATCAAATTTTGGCCATATCGGACTACCGAAAAGAGGACCCTTCCTAGATAAGTTTTGCTACCGAGGTTTCCCTCGGTAGAATTTGCATTCATTTTGTTTCATTAAGGAAGCAGTCCACTCATCTCAGCTATTATTTTCCTGATTTTACACTACAGGCGACGCTGAGACTCCTAGCGACACCGCTCAGACGCATACGAAGGAGATCATCTCCAAAATCCAAGAACAAGAAAGAGGGCACCTCAGTAGCCAACAAACCAAAGCGCAAAAAGAAGCTAGAGAAAAAGGAAACATTCAGCCAGCGGCTACAGCTTTGTTTCCTGGGGCTAACCAACCACAGACGACATCGATCGACCTGACCCGACCCGACCCGCCCTGCCCTGACCTTCGCATAAACATGTATCACACCAACATAAAAAAGAAAAAATTATGGTGCTGGTGACTATAACTCACTAATTAGAAGGTTGTGGTTAGTGTTATAACTTGTAACATTGTCAGTAGGATTTTGTTGGTTTGGCAAAGTAACTGTGATTAAAGCTTTAGCATTTTGTTCTCATTCTTACACTGCTGAGCACAGATAGGGGTGTAAATGAGCCAAGCCGCTCGTGAGCTATTCGGGTCTCGGCTCGAAAAAAAGTTCGTTTGAGTTCGTTCGATTATGTTAACGAGCCGAGCTCGAGCCTAATTTCGAGCTCGAATATATTATCGAGCCGAGCTCAAGCTTAATAGTATTTGGTTCGTTTGCTCGCAAACGTGTTCGTTTAGAGGCTCGCGAACGTGTTCGTTAAGAGGCTCGCGAACGTGTTCGTTAAGAGGCTCGCGAACGTGTTCGTTAAGAGGCTCATTTATCTTATTTTATATATATATATAACTAAATATAACATAAATAATAAATATAATAACAATTTATTAATTAT
>JBAMIB010397290.1:0-10295 GCA_037177415.1 Kaempferia rotunda | reverse complement strand
AATTTTGAAAAATTATAGAATTATTTAGGAAAATTTAAAATTTTATCTGAAATTGAAATAAAATTTTTTTAGAAATCTTAATCAACAATCGATTCACCCGGGGAGTGAATCTATTGGTCAATTGATTAAAGGTCATGTCTGCGAATACAGAAGCTCACGGAATCAATCAAGTGATCGATTAGCCCAGACGCTAATCAATAAAGTGATCAATTCAAGCGTGTTTCCACAACTAGAGGCTCGCCAAATCGATCAGCCGATCGATTGAAAGGCTATAATCGATTGAGTCCCAAGGTCAATCGATTCAAAAGACTAATTTTGGTTTAAGTGGTATGATTTCAGTCCATTAAGTCACATTTAGTTGAGTTAACCATCCTTAACCCTAGAAATACAGTGATAAGTATTTAAGGGTAGTTTTCATGATGAAAACAAGAAAGGAGAGGTTAAAGGGGCTAATTTGAAGTTTAAGAGGAGGTTTGATTTTGGGTTTCCTAAAGGTTTAGGAACTCTAAGTCATTGTTGGTGTAATGATAGAAGTTTGGAGTATACTTTGAAGGGGAGTCTCTCCTTAAAGACATGATTTATTTTTTTTTAAGAAAACCATGAAAGGTTGGGAACGTTCATTGCAATTAATGCTCAAGGTTGAGCATGGGAGACAATGAAAGATTGTAAATCTTCATTGTAAGGAATTGGTTCTCTAGAGTGAACATATGGTATATGCTCTAGGGTGAGCAATACGATAATGCTTAAGGGTGAGTATTAGATACAATGAAATGTAGGAGACTTTCATTTAGTTCCTTTGACAAAATCAACTCTTAAGGGGAAGGGGTTTTGAAGAGTGTCAAAAGCGGATAAAATATGAGATTTAAATTAGAAACCCACATTCATGCTTAGAGCATGGGATGGAGTTAGAGTTGGGCTAATATGAGTTAGCTTAACTTAAACATGTTTTCAAACATCAAAACAGGGGAGATTATTAGTGCAATTATCTTCGAGTCAAGAATAACCAGTTTAACTAAGCTCAAGTGGATTCGAGTTCGAGTTTTAATGTTTGGACAATATGTGAGAGAAGTCAAGTAGGTCAACATTGACCAAATACTTGATTGTTAAAGTCCTAACTGGAAGTTAGGTAACGGAAAGTCCTAACTTGAGAATTAGGTAAGGAAAAGTCCAAGTGCGTCAAGAAGGACCGTACGTTGGTAAGGTAAAGTCCTAACAAAGGAAAAGTCTAAGTGGGTCAAGGAGGACCGCACGTTGGCATGGGAAAGTCCTAACTGTGGTTAGACAAAGGGAAGTTCAAATGGATCAAGGAATACCGTATATTGGTAAAAAAAAGTCCTAATTGTGGTTAGGCAAAGGGAAGTCCAAGTGGGTCAAGGAAGGCCACACTTGGTGATTGGAAATCCAACGAGAAGTTGATAAAGACCAAGTGGGTGAAAATGTTAACCGAACACTTAGTGAGAAAGTCTTAACAAGTCACGATTGATCATATGTTGGGTAAAGTAACACTAGACTTGGGTTATGCAAGATAGGGGTTGACCAATTGATTTGGTAATCGATTGGACCAAGGAGCTAATTAATCTTGACGACTTTTCTCGTGAGAACATAGCAGCGCTGAATCGATTAAGTAATTGATTCAACCCTCTTCAATCAATTAGGTAATCGATTGAAGTGGTATATTTCATGAAGCACAGTGATTATTGTGCTGAATTGATTGGGAATCTGTGCCAATCGATTGGGAGAAGCTCGTTACAAACAGTGGACTTCAAAATTGATCGGGTGATCAATTGAAGTCACGTAATCAATTAGTTAATTGATTGGGAGAAAGTCGTTGCGAGTTTGGATGGTTGGATTTGATTTGATCTGACGTGACAATCGATTGAGAGTAAGACCAATCAATTGCAAACCCTATTTCATGGGATATAAGGGCGTTCAAATATTCAAATCCATATCTCTTCTTCTCCACTCTTCACCGCTAGTTCTTGAGCTTTGGAAGACAAGTGTTGCTGCACTTTTGAATCAATCAAGAGGTGTCTACAAGTTATAAGAGATAAAACAAGGTGTTTTTTTATTGTGTATGTATTTTCTTGTTATATTTCTTGTATGAGAGCTTGTATGAGGTTTCTTTATCTCCGGATTATTTCTGAGGAGTGTTTTCATAGTAGAAAGAGCGTATTCTGTATGGATCCTTGGATTAGTCACCTTTTTGAGGTGGTTACTAAGTAAATCCGGGTGTTAGCATTAATTTGAGAGTTTTCTACTGTAAATCATCATCAACGAAGCGATTTGAGCTAATCACCCCTAACTCCTAGAGTATCCTAACAATATCCATTCTAACAAAACATTCAAGAATTGAAAGAAATATTTTAGTAAAATTAGTTATGTCAAAGAAAAATATGATGTTTCCATTAGTTTATAATCTTTTAACATTGACATTAATTCTACTGATTGCAACTACAATTATATAAAATATTTTGTTTTGAAGAATTATGAAAGATAGATTGCATAATTGAATGAGTAATGATTGGATGAATGATAGTCTTATTGTCTATGCAAAGAAAGATATATTTTTAACCGTTGATAATGAAACTATTGTACAAGTGTTCAAAATATGAAGACTCCAAAATATAACTGTAAGGTAATTATTTTATGGTGTTTTTATGATTATAAGATTTTATATATTTTATTTTATTAATTATATTAAATTATTATTTTACACTGAATCAAGATCCAGTTTCGCCTCTTATGCAACTACTACACCTCTAATTGTTAAAACAATATTATAATAAAAATAGTTTTGATATAAAAATATGTCAGGTGCTTTTCTGATTTTATTTTATTTTTTAAAACAAATGCATTTTGACTATTTTAATAATTAAGGGGGTCTTTTTATTTTTTTGAGAATTTATCAAGGGGGCACGCAGATTTAAGAATTGATCAAAAGGTGCACCATACTTTGATAATTATCAAAGGGTGCACTGACTTTGTCGGGTCTTTCCGTTCTACCCCTCTCACCAAAGTTGTCTTTTTAATTTATTTTCTCTCTTTTATATGCAACTTTCCTTTTTTCTCTTTCAATTCCTTCGAATAAACTTTTCTTTTTTTCCTCCTTCACATGCCCCACAGAAGTTTAATCCTGGAGTACCTTTGGGAAGCCCAAAATAAATAATAAATGATACCTTTGGACTTCTTACAATCTCAAAAATCCATAGGACTTAAAATGAGTGCAATCTGAGTTCTCTAAGGTGATTAATGGATTTTAACCAAACCCATTGATAGATTATTTTGATTTCTATAAACTTGCACCTATCCAGTAGAGTTGAGTAAAAGAAAGATAGATATGATGTTAAACCTGGATTCTTATCATAGAACATTATGCCATAGTGTGGGGAGATTAAGACCATGGTGGGCTTTATTTTAAAGCAGATCAGGCCTAACATGGTCTTGATCTCTAAGAGACCAAGCTTAAGCTGGGCTTGGTCTCCCCTATCTAGGCCCAATGTTGACCTAGTCTCTAAGAGACCAGACCCAAACATTTTAGTTGAAAAATAGTATAATACTTGAGCATCTTTGGGGAGCCTAAAATAAGTAATGGAGAGCACCTTTGGACTCATTTCAACCTCATGAACATACAATATAAACTCTTTAGGTCTATTAGTGAATTTTGACTCAAATTTATTGATTGGCCTAAACTATTTGGATTTATTTAAACTTGCACCCATCTGGTAGGCTTGAGTGAGAGAAAGATAGATATGATGTCAACCCTTAGTTCTAATCAAGAAGTACCGCGGGCATGGGTGTGGGGAGACTAGAACCAACTTGGTCCTAATTTCATAGCAGATTAAACTCAATGTAGGCCTAGTGTGGGGAGACCTTAGGCCTCGTCTCCTGAGGTCCACGTTGGTTTGATCTGCTCTCAGATCAAGCCCAACGTAGTCTAGGCTCCCCACACTCTTGATTAGAATGAAAGTTTGACATCATATCTATCTTTTTCTCACTCAACCTATCAGATGGATGCAAACTTATAAAAATTCAAATAGCTTAGGTTTGTCAGTGAAATTTAGTCAAAACGATCAACTTAGAGAACTCAAATTGTACCTAATTTCAAGTCCAATGGGGTATGAGGTTACAAAAATTTTAAATGTATCATCAATTATTTATTTGAGTGCTTATGAGATCAAAATTTTGTGAGACATATAAAGAAGGAAAAAAAAAGAAAAATTTAATAGAGGAAAGAGAAAAGTTACATGTAATAGAGATATAAAAGATATTAAAAAGTAAATTTTAGTTGGAGGGTAGAATGGAAAGGTTAAGCAAAGTTAGAATGTCATTTAATAATTATTGAAGTAATGATATGTCTTTTAATTAATTCCCAATATACTTTGATAAATTCCCATTTATTTTTTCCCCATTCTATTTGGTATTACTGTCCAGTGCGTCACGGGCATCTCCACGTCAGCGGCATCGCGGTCCGCCACCGAAATCCCCACTTACCCTTACTAGCCAATTACCTGCGGGTACGTAGGCGGTTCAGGTTTAGCTAATAAAGTTCCTGCGGTGATGGTGAAGAAACCCTAGACGATGGTGCTGTGCTCCGACTTCTTTATATAACAATGTAAACTCCACCCACTAGCTGCTACATTTCGTCCACTCATTCCTTCTTTCTTATCAGATCATTTTCCGCATCTATTCGCCGCCATGGGTATTTCTGTTCATCTCTACTATCCTTAATTGTTTTTTGTTCTGTGTTTTTTTTTTGTTTCTTCTTTCATTTGTTTGGTATGACTTTTTGCAGCCAAGATCAAGATCGGCATCAATGGTAGACTTTCTTTTTTGTTTCACAGGAGTGTCTTGTTAATTACGACTGTCGATCTTGGTTTCTGTTGGGTTTATCTTTTATTTTGTTGGCTCGCTGTAGGTTTTGGTAGGATTGGGCGATTGGTCGCCAGAGTCGCGCTCCAGAGCGAGGATGTGGAACTCGTTGCGGTCAATGATCCATTCATTACCACCGATTACATGGTACTACTCTTTAGCGTGTCGATCCATCTATGTGGTTACTTTTTAATGCTTTCTTTCGGCCCTGCTGGTCTGATTTGGATATTTCTCGTTCTTTGTTCATTTATCTTCTGTCAAAATATATTATTTAGAAGTGGATGGTCGCTACATACATAGATCCAAACTGCAGATCATATGGATTCGATGTTTTTATGCTTTTAATTTATACTATGTTTCTTTAGCTGTATCTTTGATCTCACTTTCTAACTCGGTTATATTTGCAGACATACATGTTTAAATATGATACTGTACATGGGCAATGGAAGCATCACGAGATAAAAGTGAAGGATTCGAAGACCCTTCTTTTTGGAGAGAAAGAGGTTACTGTCTTTGGCATCAGGTGTTTAAAATGCTATTGCCTGTTCTGAAAGAAGTAGCTGTTGTCACTGAATTTTTTGTTGGTGTTATTTACTGAGATTGTGGTTGTGTTTAGGAATCCCGAGGATATTCCTTGGCGTGAGACTGGAGCGGACTTCGTTGTGGAGTCTACTGGTGTCTTCACAGACAAGGACAAGGCTGCTGCTCATTTGAAGGTAGTTGATGATACCATATGTCAAGTTGCTTTATGATTCTGGGATGTATAACTGATGAAGACTAATCTGAGTTTGCTTAGGCATGAGTGAGATCAATTCGATTGAATGAGGAATAGTTTATGCTGTTTATACTTAGTAACACATACATTGAACAATTTCCTGCCAATAATGTTCTTTTTTTATCTAGTATTTCTCAAATAGCTTCATTCTATTCCATGTTGTCTAGCCTCATTTTTGTACACTTACATAATTATATGTAGATTTTCCTAGCATTATACAATTAATGGGATAACATACCTGCCTACTGAGTACCAGTGACAAGGAAATTGCCTAATGCTTTGATCTTTTGATATGAATTGAATGGATGGAATTGTATTGATTTTTGAAAAATGATTAAGGCGATGTCGAAGAATTGATCTGCCTCTATTTAGCATTTTGAAGCATATATGTTCATTTTTTTAACTAGCATTTCTCAAATAGCTTCATTCTAGTTCATGTTATCTACCCTCTTTTATGCATACTTACATAATTGTATGTAGACTTTCCTAGCATTATACAATTGGTGGGATAGCATACCTGTCTACTGACTGCCAGTGACAAGGAAATTGCCTAAAGCTTTGCTCTTTGACATGAATTAAATGGATGGAATTGCATTCATTTTGAAAATTGATTAAGGTGATGTAAAAGAATTGATCTGCCTGTATTTAGCATTTTGAAGCATATATGGTCATTTTTTTACTAGCATTTCTCAAACATCTTCATTCTAGTTCATGTTATCTACCCTCATTTTTGCATACTTACATATTTGTATGTAGACTTTCCTAGCATTACACAATTGGTGGGATAACATACCTGTCTATTCACTACCAGTGACAAGGAAATTGCCTAACGCTTTGATCTTTTGATTTGATTTGAATGGATGGTGCATTCATTTGAAAAATGGTTAAGGTAATGCCAAATAATTGGCCTGCTCCAAACTATTGGTGAATGATTTATATATTTTGGTGGTTTATACTGACAGTGCTCTTTAAAATGTTATAGTTCTCATAGGGCAACAAAAGATTTTGATAAAAATAGTGCTTTGGTTCAATAATTTCAAGGAATTTAATGGAAGATCCTCTAGAAGTTATTACTATTAATGTCTTCGAAACATAAGTTCATTGTTTTGGATAACAGGGTGGTGCCAAGAAAGTCATCATTTCTGCTCCAAGCAAGGATGCACCCATGTTTGTGGTGGGAGTGAATGAACATACATACACATCTGACATTGACATCGTCTCCAATGCTAGCTGCACCACCAATTGCCTTGCTCCTCTTGCCAAGGTTACTAACTGATAAGCACGAGAATCCACAATTGGTTTTGCTTTGAAATTATTAATGTGTGATGGAGTTTTTTGCTATGACAGGTTATCCATGACAAATTTGGAATTGTGGAAGGTTTGATGACAACTGTGCATTCCATCACTGGTAATGTTTTTTGATGATCCATGAAATATTGAAATATAAAATTATATGAATCATTTTTCATTTATAGTTGATACGTTACTTGAGCTACTTAGTTTCTTTCAGCCACTCAAAAAACGGTTGATGGACCATCTAGCAAGGACTGGAGGGGTGGACGAGCTGCAAGCTTTAACATCATTCCCAGCAGCACTGGTGCGGCTAAGGTACATAAGTGTAGCGTACTTTTACAATTATTTTCAAGCAAGCATGCTGTTTTCCTTCTGCTGCATGTCAAATTTCAATCTTAAAGAAGTTACTCTGTCATGAGTAGTGAACTATCATATGTTAAGGACATCAGGTGAAATACAATGAAACTTTCAGCAACTTTGGATTGAAACTGTCACCATCAACCAGTCCTAATCAAGCCCAAGACTGTAAGGAAAAATGGAGGGGTCTGTACAGTGTAAATTTGTAAACAACTCAGTGAATGCTGACCTTGTATGTTAGATATTTGTTGTAAGGCTAGGTCATCCAAGGATAAGATTTGGTGGAATAACATCAGTTAGAACGTTTGTTGTTAAGAAACAGGATGCAAGTTGGACAATATGTTATATAGTTCAATTAGGTGTTACTTATCAAACTGATCCTTGTCAAAACTTTTCATGCCGTCTCCATAAATGTCATGTTCATGCTTTTGGTTTACTTTGGTTGTCATTACAGGTGATTCAAATTGTAGTTTGTTCTGCAACCACAGCTGGTTTCAGATTGTTTCATTTCTCTTATTATCTTCTGTTGTTAATATATTTATATATATTCACATTTTTTGTGGTCTCATTTATTTTAATGGCCTTGCCAGCCCTCCCTTGTCTGCTTAGGTTCTTGGTTTTCAGCACATAACTAAAGTTGGTTTAGACATCACCTTTATTTACCATTCAGTTGTCTTAGCCATTGTTGCTGTTAATTCTTGTTGTGCCTAAACTATATACATGTCAGTTGTTTTGCATTGGGCTCAGCAATTTTGTCAATAAAAAACCCTTCTTGGTGGCTTGTTGCTCAGACAATTTATTGTTAGATTGTTATGACTGAGAATTTTGATCTATTTCCTGTTTGTGCTTCCTATTTTTCCAATATTAGTATAATCAAAGTTGCATTATCGTGTTACCCTTGCCTTGTTTACCTTGATTGTCGGCAAATTGTAGTGATGGTGATTATAGTAATTCACACCCTTTTCCAGCTACTTCTGAAGTCTAATTTCAGATTCTTCTTCTGATCCATCAATTTCAGTTCATTTGTCTACTTGGAATATTTTGGGATATAATTGCTATTGTTTGGTCTATCTATTCTTGGTTATGTGATTTACTAATCTCAAATAATGAAATTCTTCTTTAATTTACCACATACTTGTTACTGTATCAACCCCCAGTTCTTGTTTTAAAAAATCATTATCACTATATCTTGTAATTACGCAACTTCTAATTTTTATGTATTTATATCTATGATAAGGATTTTTAGAATTGTGATAATCACTTGTTCTGGGCTGCACTTATAACCAGGTGGGGGTGTTTAATGTTAATTCACATGCACAGATGTAGATATCTTAGATCGAATACCTTTTTAAGATGATGTAGTTTGTAAAACATTTTTTATTAAGCATTAACCTTGTTATTTTATTGCCTGCATTTTGACCTGCTCAAGAGCAGTGTTACTTGAATATTGTTATACTCATGAATATTTCTTGTTATGTTATTTACTACTTTTATATAGAGGTTAAGCATACAACTCATTGATTGCTCCCGGCGCTGAATATTGATATAATTTATCTATATTTAAATCTTTGTATTGTCTGAAGTTTGAATTAACTTCTTTGTTTGGTTTGTTAAATATAATGTGTTCTTCACTTCACTATTCACAGGCTGTAGGTAAAGTGCTACCTGCTTTGAATGGAAAGCTGACTGGTATGGCCTTCCGCGTTCCAACTGTAGATGTGTCTGTTGTGGATCTCACTGTCAGGCTCGAGAAAGCTGCTTCTTATGAGCAGATAAAGGCTGCCATCAAGTAAGTACATTCTCGTCACCAGCTACAATTACTTGTCTAGTCAGATGGTGAGATTGCTTCTTTTCTTTTAAGGAACATCTGAACATGTAGTATAGAACATGGAGTTAATTCATAAAATCAACCGTCATTTTTAAATATTTATGCATGCATATGTTTACATATTTACCGTGCATTTGCTGTGTCATATGGGTCAATCTATTATTTGACTCTTTGTATTATTGATGGCTGGTGGGAGCTAAACTTAGTGTTCGGTTCAAATAAAGATATAGACCGTGGGATGGTTTTTGTGTGGGTTTAGTAAAGGCATAAATGATTTTAGGGAGCCCAACAGATGTGGCGATTTTTATGGATACAAATTGACATGGTTCGAGTAACACAAGTCTTACATGTTTCATGCGACATTTATAATTTTGCTGCAGTTGCATGTATTCATGAAGGTCCGTTGCTACTTTACACTTACAACTATTGCAAACAGGGAAGAATCAGAGGGCAAGCTCAAGGGCATCTTGGGTTACGTGGAAGAGGATTTGGTCTCCACTGACTTTTTAGGCGATAGCAGGTACTTCATTGCTACACATGGAAATTTATCCATGTGGTGGTTGGCTACGTTGGCTTTTTCTCATGAAATTAGCATATGCTTCCAATAAACTAATAATTTTATTATCGCAATTGAACTTTTAGGTCAAGCATTTTTGATGCAAAGGCAGGTATTGCTCTGAACGATAACTTTGTCAAAGTTGTATCTTGGTATGACAATGAGTGGGGCTACAGGTAATTCCGTCGTCATCCTCAATGCACTTTACCCACTTTCTGTTAATTGAAGTTTCAGGTGGTTTGTTAAAATTCTCGTGCAGTAATAAATTTTTTGATCTATCTTTCTTTGCAGCACACGCGTCATTGACCTGATCCGTCATATTGCCCAAACTAAGTGAAGCTGTTCCATTCATCCGGCTGTGGTTAGTGTACTCTAGTTATGGTACTACGCGAAGAAATAAATGGTCAGGACATGCCTAACACGACTCTATTATCTAGTAATTTGTGTGATGAATTGCCCCTCGTTTCATTTGAGGTGACTTAGTTGACATGAGGCTGAATGAGTGTAATTTTCCATTAAACTTTACTGCATTTTCCATTATTGGCTTGTCAGGGTCAGTGGAGTGTATTGCCTTTTTCGAACTGCTTCTGTTATATGCTCAAAACAATTGCCTCGTT